>JAECUM010014647.1:0-17388 GCA_016617855.1 Megalonaias nervosa
GCTCATGGAAGCAAATTTATCAAGAAAATCCAAAATGTGGAGTGATGAACACTTTCGTCAAATCACAAACACAAAGTCCCTGAGGAAATCTCAATCGTCTCTTGTTAGATAGTCTTAAGGCATTCAAACGATTCCCGTATTTGCAAGCTAATTGATGATATGTTCGTCTATCTCGATAGCGCTCCGTTGCACGGCCTCGAGAACAACTACAATTATAAGTCAATTCCCAAACGATCTTACTAACGTTAGCATTAAGGCTCGTAAAATATGTACTAATTAATCCGTCATGATTACAAATTAGCCGAACTTTTCTCCAAAAGGATTCGTAAACTTTGTCTCTAGCTCGGATGCACTTAAGTTAACTCGACCGTTATGGTCAGTTGGAAAAGCGTCCCGAAGCGAAATTATTGATAATGACCAACATAATGAAGTCCAATCAGATATTAAGGAATTACTATTCGCCTAGTTTATCTCTTTGTTGCCTCGGATCAAGGCGAGATAAAAGCCTGCTCAGCCCCACCCAACACTTCTGAGGTTTAATTGGCCTTTGACCACCTGGGTCGAAAACTGATTTTCTTTCGAGAGAAAGATAGAGAGGATCTGGTTACTGAGTGTTCTTCATTAACGGAGGTGTAAAAAGTCTTCATGAAAACACATTGCCCAAGCCATTTAGTTCACTCGATATGCTGTATTATCTTTAAATTTCGTGACTGTACACTAAATTATCATAATAAAAACCATATAATAAAAACATAAACAAGAATACAATGTGACACAATTTCATTGAGATTATACATGCAAGTGTTGAAACTATAACATATATAGGTTTGTCTGAAACAACTGAAGCCGATGCTCTGCGTGCTTTCATTTTTAATGACTATTTTTAGTGTTGTTTCAGTTTTATTAAATATATTTTTTTTTAAAAATTGCTAATTTTTTAAACTTTAGGTCATTTAAGAGGTAAATATTTCACAAAGTGCAAAAGACAAAAATAAAGAATGAACCAAGAAAATAATCAGAAACTTAGTTTGACCTCTTATAGAAGAAAAATAAAATTTGAGACATTTTGGCTTACGTTATATCAATCAATACATTTATATATCAGTTACCCAAATTGTCAAGGAATCAAGCTTGCCATCAACCAGTCAATTACGGGGCATTCTTCAATAAACAATGGAAATCGGAAGTAATTATCCAAGCTTCATGAGGAAAAGGTGTATCACATTCTAAGGAAACAGGCAGGTTACGTTTTTTGGGGGGTTGGGTTGGTGGGTTTTTTTTATTTTACTAAAGGTATCTATTGTTACCAAATGTTACCATTGATAACCTTCGGAAACCACTGATAACGCATATCCGTTGTATTCTGTTACCAGTGGTTATAGCATTTGGTAATCACGTTGTATTTTGTAAAAATTTTTCTACTTATCGTTTTCAATTGACCTTTCGCCAGACGATAGATCGCTCCGCCTACCAAATCACGTGACTTAACCTCCGACAAACATGCAGTATTTGGCAAAGAAATATGTTTCAGTTTAAGTGATATGTTTATTTAATGTGATTTGTATTTTTCTTAAAAATATAAAATTACAAAGTTGCATTAATTATACTGCAGTAGACAATATTTATATATGTAGTTCAAGTTCGTAGATTAATAACCTAAGTGTTTTATTTCAGTAAATAATAGCAATCAATTCTAAAGCTGTTTAAGAACTTATTCATATAAGTTGCTCCAAAAGATGCTGATGTATTTAGCATATAATGTTATCCTTGTTAATTTTATCTGACTTATGTTTATGCTGCCTTGAAAGTATATAAATTAGAAATTAATAACAAAATCGTAAATAATTACTGTTTAGAAGTATACTGTTGTACATAATAATTTGAAGGTCTGCTATGTTCGTCAGATGGAATTTTGATCAATGATGTCTGTTGATGTAAACATGTAAATGCATGCTTAATATATCGGAAGATAATTATTTGAAACCTTTATTTTGCATTTCTTTATTACTAATTACATTTTTGTATCCCCATTCCTCCTTCAACCCAATGAGAAAGTAAAGCGTCACTCTAGTGTCTGAAAGATCGAGCCGATAAATCATTAATTTTGGGACAAGCCAATTTTAAAGTGTAAATTTTCAAACTTAAAAAATAATGTAGCCTTGGGTTCAGTGCTTCCTATACAAGAATAAGTAATATATGTCAAATCCCGAAAGTTAGGGGGTTCTCCACCTATATTCTTGAAACGTTAATTTTTACATATATATTTTTCAATTTCAAATTCTTTTTGTTTTTGTTCAGGCTATTAACGGGACATACTTTTATGCAAACAAACACGTTGTAATTGCCATCAATTGTGTCTTTATTCAGCTGATCGTACACGCGACAAGTCGTTATCCATCGAAGTTTCGCCTGTGTTTCGGGAAAGGAATACATCTAATTCCTCCATTTAGACGATCTGGATATTGACTGTCAGAATTACAAGATTTCTTTTCACCGTTATCGATCGAGAAATCAACAAATCATTGCAAAATTTGTAAATACTTATCATAATCAATTCATTGTTGCTACAAGCAGATTGTCGGAGGAAAATGGCGGACTTAACCAATGCCTGGAGGTGTGTCTAATTTGCGCTCGCTGATTGGTTAATTGATCCAGCGTGATTGACAAGTGGCGATAGGTCAGTTAGTATCAGTGATATCATTCTGACCGCCTCGGCTGCCGAGTAGGTCCGGTATCAGCTACCAAGTAGGTCGATGTATGATACCGAGTAGGTCCGGTGTCAGCTACCGAGTAGGTCCTGTGTATGATACCGAGTAGGTCCGGTGTCAGCTACCGAGTAGGTCCTGTGTATGATACCGAGTAGGTCCGGTGTCAGCTACCGAGTAGGTCCTGTGTATGATACCGAGTAGGTCCTGTGTCAGCTACCGAGCAGGTCCGGTGTATGATAGATATATAATCTTTATCATTGACGTATTAGGCATAACACTAATACGTAACCTCTAATCTATCATATCAAGTAAAGACGCAAACATGGATACTTTCATGAGTTTACTGGCATTAAGTTTCAAAAGATTAGACAACTATCCTGCTTGTGCGGTTTTCAGTATCACTAACAGCTGTGTTTGCAGAATATTAAGATTTAATGGAGTACTCGCAACATTTAGGATCGTTAATAACGCATATGTAACTAATAAATACCAACTAGTTACTTATGGAACAGTAAAAAAAATCAAGCACCGCAGAAACGGAATGTGATGTCATTCGATCATACACCGATGACAGAAGTACACACGTTTTGAATACACCGTACTTACAAATGGCTAGTAATAAGCTGTCTTCCTGACTCCTTCAGCAACACAAACAATAACCAACCTAACCAGAAGAACAAGATAAAGCTTTATTCAGAACACGATCAAGCCTTTCCGCCAATAATCCAAAACCACATTGGAAATACAAGAATAGCCACGATTGTATAAATGCATTTACCTTTATACCAAATGACGTCACGTGCATATCACATACCATCATAGAGTTCATTATGGGCGACTCAACTGAAAGGACCTAATCTTGGCCAGTACATTCCCAAATGTTTTTTTCATGTATCCACTAACTACGAGAACTTTCGTGTACTGATTTTGTACAAATAATTCCACAAAGATATCATAATGCTTTTGACATGGTTCTATTTCGATGCAGACTTTGGTCTGTGACAGATCCAGGCCATTTCCTGGTGATTTACCCCTTCTACCTCATGTCCTTTTCAAACTACTATTACTACTGCTACTACTACTATTAGTTTTATTATTATGATTATGATTATTATTATTATTATTATTATTATTATTATTATTGGTGGTGGTGGTGGTGATGGTGGTTTAACGTCATTTTTCAGCAGATGACAGACTATACATGGCGGTATGTATGCAAAAATTCGGAACCTAGATCTTGATAAAATGTTCAAATGGATAAGAACGGCTGGTCAGTTTTATTCACAGTAAAACTAAATGAATGCTGATTTCAAGACAGCAAAACAAAAGATTTCATCCTGTCCTGTATTAAAGTAAGTTCTAATATCTGAAATTGACTTTCAGTACCATTTAGGTCTGACATGTTCTCCAGACGGTTCAGAGTATAATTACATTGCTGATATAGTCTCGAAAACTTTATATCATATGCGAATATTGCGGAAAGTATAATTTTCCTTCAATCTCTCGGCTTTTCAGACTTCAGACCTTTCATCTATTCTCAAATATGTCCATGCAATATTGCATAGCTGTACATTTTAGGAGTCTCGGAAAATAGAAAAAGCACTTACAAGATATCATAGCACACCAGCTCAGGTGGGTGTCATTGGCTTTTTCTTTATAATAGTGTAGTTATACAAATAACACGGTGCAGAACGCAGTTATAGCAGCCATTCTTCCTTTAGTGGCATTTAGGGACTAGAATTCGATTCCGATTGAAACACGAAAAAAATTATTATGAACTTATGGAGATTCTTAAATGCGGATACGATAATAATTCCAAAATATTTCCACGTAAGAAAACTAAGATAACAACGTTTACATTCACATTTTAGGCTACATTGCAATGAATTGATAGAGTAAGTATTTGATAGAAATATGGTTCTTTCTCTTGTGGAGAAATAGAAAGTACGGACCATGTTCTGCTATCCTGTTAAACTCATCCTGAGTATGAAAAACACTTAATGTCGTACATCTAATGAAGATTGTCTTATATCGCAATCCTCTACTAACATAGACAGCGTTAATATATGCTTGCTTCAGAGTAAAATGTTTATTTATTCAATAATCATGGTCGTCTTAACTATGCAGCAAGCATCACTTCCACTAAGCCCAGTTTAGCTCTTCCATTTGTTTAAAACGAAGCAGTATACCAACTAGAAGTTTCCTGCTTCGCCGTTTTAAGGTGTTTAAGTGAATATTTTGAAACTTTATCTGTAAAGTACTGTCATAATAATGTTAAACAGGTAAGGATTTTTATGCACATTTAGCGCCTGAATATGCACGCTTTTCAACTTCTTATTCTAGATCATCCTAGTACTCTATTTAAATATTTTAACTTGCAATACCTACATATATAAGTGTGTGTGTGTGTGTGTGTGTGTGTGTGTGTGTGTGTGTGTGTAGAAATATCAATCACTTGATAACGTTACCATCTATATTCTTTACGTTCTTGAATACAGAGTGTTCCTGTGTTAATGCTGTATTTACCAATGTGCCTTACCAATCTACCGATGCATTTTCTGTTTTACGTTCGATTCATTTATTCCAAATGATTGTATTGGTATGCCAATTTGTTCATGTGAGGTCTTTTCTCTAGAAGTGGATTATTAGCATAAGTGCGATGAACCCTTGTTTCCAAATCCAGTAATTATATTTTCACTCGGTATATTTTGCAATGTTGTATGTATGTATGTATGCATGTATGTATGTATGTATGTATGTATGTATTATTGTAGGTAGGTAGGTAGGTAGGTAGGGCTATGAAATACTGTCATGTCATCGCTTCCATTCCAGATTAAAGTTTGGTTTCAAAACAGACGGACAAAGCATAAAAGAACGAGTCCAGAAGATGAATCCGGACGTCCCGCGGTCAGACAGTCATGTGACAAAGATTTTGACAATTCCCATAATAGTGACTCTAGTTTGGAGAGTGATATAAGCGACATTGACGAGTGTTGAAAATGTATGAAATGTGTACGTACCCAGATGCCAGTTGTGGAATGGTAATTTTATGGATTTCATGTAATATAGTCAGATTAACACAATATTTTATAATCTGTAAACTCTGTAGCATAGCCATATTTTTAGCATAGCCATATTTTGACAAAGAAAGTTTTAGTCCACTACATTAATGCCCAGTTTAAGTACTAACATGTATTACTTATGAAAGGAAAAATAATTATTTTGTGGATCTATATAAGTTTTAAGGAGTTTCTTAACTCGATATTAATTTCGCCTGGCCTGTTATCACCCTTTGGGGAATGTAAATCTTATTCTGATTTTGCCAAGACACTTTTTATCAACACTTTCTAAATTACATAAATTTTACTTGGTGTGGCAAACTTAGAACTCAGTATATTCATATGATATTGAATAGATGTAACTGTTTAAGCAAAACTTACAATCAACATCCTTGATAGCGTCACAAATCAGTGTGGAAAAGTGTTAATATACCTAATTTATGGTAAATCAAAGTATTACATTGAATTGTGGTATATCTAAGTATTACACTGAATTGTGGTATATCTAAGTATTACATTGAATTGTGGTGGTATATCTAAGTTTTACATTGAACTGTGGTATAACTAAGTATTACATGGAATTGTGGTCCTTTTCTATTTCCAGAACCAAGTATTTGCAGACAATTTCCCTAATGCAATTGACTAACAAAAGTTGTGAAATGAACTTTCTACCCTGAACTTCTCTTTATTTCCTACGTTGCTTACTTTCCCAACCACCACCACCCACCCACCTTCTGTATGCTAAGGTAAATATTTATTCTTTACTGATACGGTATTCAAGCATGATTTGCATACAATCTCCTACAAATTACTGACATAAATGAAATTATCTGCTATAAATGTAAATTACTTCAATATGAGAAAAATATTTTAATATTTAATAATTTAATTTTCTTATATTTTCTTGCCTTATAATCTAGTTGTTCTTGTATTTCTTTGTTTTACTCTAGTAGGAGGGCTATATTTTAGTTGGGAGAACTTGTCGCATCAATAGGTTTCAAATTATTGCGGCAGTAAAATAAGCTTAAAACAAAAAAAAAACCTATGCCTATATAAATGAGATGTGGAAAATCAATCCGTTACCAACAATTGTGAAAAAAATTAATTGACATCCGTCAACCAGTCTCAAACAGACTGCTGTCCACAATTTAATGCAAGTTCTTCTCTGGGCTTCATAGTTGTGTTCTTTGCTATGTCTTTTAATATTTTCTTCAGGAATTATTGGAACAGGAACGCTGTCGTTCTTTAATAGTGAAGTTCAAATATAAATTCAAATAAATAATTTTCTTTAAATTATGAATATCTTCAAATGATAGAATAAAAAGTATACATCCGTATTTAAGTTCGCTGTATTGTATTGTATTGTATTGTATTGTATTGTATTGTATTATATTATATTATATTATATTATATTATATTATATTATATTATATTATATTAGTAAAGTCTACCTAAAACCTTCTGAGAGAGGTGAAACAATTATTAAATCCAACATAATACTTAAATTATCAAACATGAGAAATGAGAGGTAGATTTCGTGTAATATCCATCAAGCTTTCCACAATGACTGGACTTTGAAAGCTTCGTTATCGTTAAGCATTAAAAGTACGACAACAATTTCAGATAGAGATATTCCTTTACAACGTCATGGAATTTGTAATCAGAGATGATTTGTAAAGAGAACAGGTGGTTCACTTTTGAATACCCAGTACCTTATTCAATTTCAGCATTCGCATTGTATGATATATAAATAATATCGAATAGTTTCTGTTAAATTTATGCATGATTTACAAAATTCATTACAAGTTATTATTAGTCACTTTTTCTTTCTTTTTCAGACTTTCGTACTCGATGTGTCTTAGATACTGCAAGACTACACATGTTGTTGTCACTAAATGTAAACCGTAACTTGAACTTAATTTTCACTTTAAAGATGCTTAAAACTGTCAAATAACATTAAAATAGATTCCATACTTTACAGCCATGGTTGTAATATATAGTTCAATGGCATCAGTTGGTCCCTGAAACCTAGTTACTACTTAATTTCAAATGACTGTTTCACCACAATTAAAACTTACTTTCCTTACGTAATGATAACTGTGTTATTGACACTCTCCTAAAGGTAACCTAATTTTAGGTTTAAAACATAAAGTCTGATTAAAAATAAAATGATTCTGAAAATTTTTGTTCATTGTGTCTTTCTTTTTCGTATTAATCGTTCCTTGTCTTAAAACCTGAACTATACCAACACAAAGCCCTTAAAAAGCATAGATATTAGTCAAGAATAAAAAGATATTTTCACTAATGTTGAATGAGTGTATTGAAATGAACACAGAAATTTCAAAACATCCGCAAACTACCACCAGAAATCAACAAACTTTCAACAATTTTAAAAGTCGTAAACTTCAATAGTCGCGGAATAAATTATTTAATTGACAGGAGCGTAAGGCAGTTTCATCAGCATGCAGTCTTATAGTATCTTCGTAAATCTTAATGTTAACTTTACCAAGAAAATCTGGAAATTCTATATTTATTGTTTAAAAAACAAAAACGCATAGAAAATGATATAAAGTGGAAAGAAATTCCACAAAAGCAAAATAGCTAACTCTGCCTCAAATCTTCAAGCTCAGTGAAAAATACCCACAATTCTGAGATTTCGCCCTGTAGAATTGAAGCAGAAATGTAATGAAAGCATGTGAGGGCCGTGTACATAGGACGTGTATAACTTCAGCATCTCGTTCTAGCAAAATGCGGAACATTCATCCCCAACGAGTCTAAATCTCTGACCTAAGTAATAATGACAACCATCAGGGGGTGAATATAGAATGACAATATACCAATGACAAAAATCTGTGGTGTCTTAGAACAATTCAAGAAGTAATAATGGTAGCACGGTATATATCGAAGGTTGTATTTACTGTCCACCAAATTATTCGTGAAGTTGTGAGAATCACCCCATTCAGCCAATACCTATTGTAGTTCTTTACCACATTATCCAAGGGTAATTTATTTTTTCATTTTATTAATTGACATTTTAGGGGGGTCGGATTTGTTTGCTTATTTTTACTTTTGTCCTTTTGTTTTTGTTTACTTTTTCATACGATTGTAATTCCGAAATATGACAGAGAAAAGAAATATAATTAAGTGCTTCACCCATTTGTAAATGATGACCAATATGTCCAGCCTGTCCTTATTATAATTTTAAATGTCTCTGTCATGTTGTTTCTTAATTTTATGTTCTACCAATTTTCAAAAGTATTTCAGCGATTTCTATTTCTTTTCCAGACTCATTCAAATAGGTTGAACCCTTAATAAGAATGGAGTTATAATCATTTATTAATTCTGAATGAGAAAAATACTTTATCTGAGAAAAATGTTGATGTAATTGCTGAAATATTCGTTGCAGGAGTTTGTATCTATATTTTTGTTATACAATTACCCGGATATCCGCTTAATTTATTGTGACAAATTTGAGTAAATGTGTTTCCACCTCAAAACGTTAGTTATTCCACATTTCTCTTTCAGAAAAAATAATTCCATGTAAAGTAATTAAAACCTGAATATTCATTACTTGCTACTAGTCATCGGTCCAATATTTCCATAAACTTGACGGTAATTAAAAGGAAACACTAATTTTCATGTGTTCCTTGAATTAATATACTAATTTAATTCTGGTAGATGCGCAAATTTTATTTTAGTCAACTAAGTACTCTTAAAGTATGACCAAATAATGCTGTTACAATTAAGTTCATTTCGGAATTGTTGAAAGAAAAACATACATAACAGCGATGTTAAACAAATAGTAAACAGTGAAGATGAATTCAGATCTTTTTTTCGATACACTCAGAACAAGTTTGTATCGCTGTCAATTTATGCAACCTACTCCGGGAATATGCCGATTATCACAACTGACCTGAAACCATAAGCTCTAGAAATTTGGATGTTTAGGAAACAAAAACAAAATAACCTCTATCAAAACTCTTTTTCATAATTAAAATAATAAAGTCTTTGGAAGTTGCAGAGTGGTCATCTCTTAGGCTCTAACCAGATATATGTGCTGAGAAGGTCTTTGAGGTGTCCACATATTATATCGTTTTCATAACGGCAAGATAGCTTGTGCTGTTACATTATGTAAACTAGCTCAACATTTTATCAAATATATCTGCCATAGTGCTAAGTGTAAAGGTATCTCGGGCTTCTTTCCTAACCTTGTATACACGCTTGTATCCTACAGCAGCTCTTCAGCTAAAATTGTTAAATAAGGCATTGTGTAAGAAATATGTGGTTATTTTCATCGTTGTTTTTTTTTTTTTTTTTTTGAAATACCATCTGCTAAGTCGCACACTTCAACATATGGACAGTCAATATATAGAAGGTCAGGTGGGCACATTCAGGTCAATAAGAACACACGTTGATACCAAACGCGTATCACTCATGTGAATGATGAGGTCATGGGAATGACACCCTTAAATGAATTCTATTCACTTCTGATGAAAAAAAATTCCACAAAGAACAAGAAAACATATCATGACAGATTAGCAATGTCCTAAGTAAAAATGATTCTGGGAAAAAATAAAATCATCAGTTTGCACAAAAGATACCTCTATATGCAATTTGCAATAAATACGATCATCATGTAACTGAATTAGATAACGTATTCATACCCCGCGTTGATTATCTAATTATCTCCATGGACCTGTTTCTAAGCTAAGTGCACAAGATTTATTCTTTTGTATTTTAATTTGCTTGAATTCTTTTCACTTTCCCAAATATAATAATGATAGATTACATAATTATGATAGTAACGCTGTATTCCGAAATACTTTCCGCTTACGATTTTATCAATATAATTATATATATATTAGATTTTAATAAATGACCATTTCAGTCAGTCAAATACTAACAGGTGACAACCTGGTAATAATAATGACATATCCATAGATTTATCTAAAATATAAAATGCTAGATAGGCTGAAAATGAATTGAATAAAACCTATCAAACTCGTGTATTAAGCATAATTATTGCAGCTAAAAAAGTAATTAATCATTTCGATATTTGTGTAGAAGATTTCTGGATATCGGAATGAAGGAAATCAATTCACATCGATTGGCAATGGTAATTATTAGATAAACTTAATTCACGTCAATTAGTAATCGGTAGTCATTAGTAAAAATGAGATATTATATGTCATGATTTAAAACAATATTTTAATGAAGAGGAGAGGAATTGTGGAACCGTGATATAAACGGCAATGTATGCTATCCCTGTGTATGTATGTATGTGTGTGTGTGTCTGTGCGTCTGTCTATGTGTGTGTATATTGACATCGAAGAAAAAAAACTGTGGGTATTGGGATTCAAAATACCAAGAGCTATGTACTAATATTGTGCTGTTATTTTAAAGTTTGTTTTGAAGTAAACGTATAAATCCACCTTCTTCCTTAAAAAGGAAAAAGTTTCCGATTAACTCACTTTTGGTATTCAGTATGATTTCCCCTGGTAGGTAGTTTTTCTAAACAATATCTACTTCTAGCTGAAAGAGGATTTTTTCTGAGCTTACAGTGATTTTAAGACACAAGTTGAACATTTTGCCAGCATAATTGACTTAACATTGGGTATTTATGGAACAACAAAAAAATAATACGTATAGTCTTTTATGTTATGTGTATTTGTAGCTAAAAATTATATACCTAATAGGGAATGTAAATCCTCGATAAAGACGAAATACCCAATATCGAATGTAATTCCTCGATAAAGACGAAATACCGAATATGGGATGTAATTCCTCGATACAGACGAAATACCCAATATCGAATGTAATTCCTCGATAAAGACGAAATACCCAATATCGAATGTAATTCCTCGATAAAAGACAAAAAAACTAATATCGGGTGTAATTCCTTGATAAAGAAAAGGAAACAACGTAAAAAGTTAATGTGTGGTTTGAATAAATTATTTACACTTCATTAATTTTCTCACATTTTGATCAGTTAGTAATTACCTATTATCATTATCATTATATACTTCTAATTTGTAATGGATTTTGATCAGTTGAACTTATTAACCATCATCGTACACCTACTCTCATATCAATTATAGTATATCAAGAAATAGAAAGAGATGGTTAGGGTTATTATTATTATTATTATTATTATTATTATTATTGGATTGACTTATGGTATAAGCTGTGAGTATGGAGACTGAGATCTCGATGGCTACATTTTTAACAAATTCTCTTTCTGTTGGAATGTGAACAGTTTGACAACATGCAGGTACGCTTACAAGCGTATGTTTATCATCAATTTCCTTAAATGCTGACACTTTGAAAGCATGCATGTGTATAGGTCATGACAGTTCATTCCACAGTACAGTGTGGACCATAAATTAAGCATAGGAGTGCTTTGGAGAGTCAGAATACGCTGATTTTCACAGCCGGTGAGGACAAGATCGGTGATCTCTGTGCTTATGATTGGTAATATGTCTCTATCAATTCGTCTTTTGCTTTTTGTTTTGCTGGTTATTCAGGGAATAGAATATAATCCAGGCCCTAGGATGGACAGTCCGGGAAGACCACCAAAAAATACTGTACGTCTGAATGCCAGTCTTATACAATCTGTCACCGATACACAGATTTGGAAATACGGATTAGCAATGTTTCTGATATGAACGCATGGCTCAGTCGAGATCAGACAAGGCGTATCAGTGACATAACTGGTATCAATGCCTGCTGATTCAGAGAGAGCAACATCCCAGTCACACTGAATCAGTGCTACAAGTAAAACTATTGGATAACGAAAAGAAACTTGAGAATCAAGAAGCACAATCACGCAAAGACAAATTAATCTTCTAAGGTATTCCGGAAATCAAGAGTGAAAAGTGGAACGACACGGAAAAAAAACGATAAGAGAATATATGAAACAAACATCGGACATCGAAATGTCACGTATGCACTATCAGGAAAATTCAATACTATACTTACAACGATAGAACAAAATCAACTCGATTCTGCTCTAAATTCGTTCATGGAGAGCATCAATGAATTAGCACAGACAATGAAAGTAGATCAAAATGGTGTCAATAAAATAAATGATCGATTTTCTGCCAAGAATCAACCATGGTCTGATGCAGACTGTAAAGCGGCAAAATATCGCGCATTTGATGCACTAAAACTTCAGAAATAATATGGCAGCTAAACTTGGCTTTAAATAACCACTATAGAAATATGTACAAAACACAACAAGGCACAAACTCAATCTATAAAGAGAAAAGGAAAAGGTAAGTCTTAAAAAAAGCGCTTTCAGATAAGGACTCGAAACACTTCTGGAGACTTTTAAAATGTCCAAGCACCACGCGTGGAATAATTAACATCACTGGATGGTACCAGTACTTTTCTGAGTTAAATAATATACAGTATGAGACGGACCAAAACTTTAGATTAAACGAAACAACTAGCATTTGCCATGAAAATCTGGACGGTAAAATAACTGAATCAGAAGTACAACATGCTAGAAAATGTATAAAGTCGGGAAAGTCAGGTAGAATTGATGACCTTATGAGTGATATTTTTTAAAGCAAATGGAAATATTACGGTACCTATCTTAGTATCTATGTTCAATAAATTATTTGATCTTGGATACTTCCCAAAGTGTTGGTCAATGCCTATTATCACACCCATTCACAAAAAGGGGAATATAACTATGCTTGAAAATTATAGAGGGATTAGCCTTTTACCAGTCCTCAGCAAAATATATACCTCCATTTTAAATGAGAGAGTAAATAACTTGATCAAATAAATGATATTTTAGGTGAAGAGCAAGCTGGTTTTAGAGTGGATATTCCACTGTAGATAATATATTTACCCTAAACACATTGATATGTAACTATTTGAGGAAACAACGAGATAGGTCTTATGACCCTTCTGTTGATTATTAAAAAGCATTTGACCGTATTGACAGGAGCATGCTTTATCATAAATTAGTAAATGAAAATATTAGTAGTAAAATGCTTACGATACTAAAAGCCATATATGCAAATATCAAAGCTTGTGTGAAAACGCCAAATGGAGTAAAGGCAAGGTTATGTGTTATCACCAATTATATTTTCTTTATTCCATAACGATTTAACTAAACACATTTCTGACCAGAATAACGGTGTAAAACTAGAATTTGCTAATGTATTTGCACTGTTGTACGCAGATGACTTGGTTGCCTTCGCCGAAACTGCTACTCAACTTCAAAGAATTGTAAATAAACTAAACAATTACTGCAACATCTGAAAACTAAAGACAAACTTTGAAAATACTAAAATCGTAATTTTTTAAGAAAAGGGTTATATTTGAAAAGATATGAAAGATGGTATTTTGGTGATTGCCTGATAGGGACGGTATATTGTTATACATATTTTGGCTGTGTATTCTCTTCAAAAATTCATGATACAGTGTATATGTGTGAACAAAAATGCTATCAGAACAAGCGGCAAAGTCACTGTATAGTTGGAAGACTAGTCTTAATCTGTTTCGTAAGCTATCTACAAGAACTCTGTTCCAAATATTTGATACTAAAATAGCACCAAGTTTGAATTATGGGTCTGAAGTCTGGGGTTTCTACAAAGCAGTTGATATTGAAATTGTACATACGTCATTTTGCAAATATATTCTTGGTACTACAAAACATACGCCAAACACTTTTTATCTATAATGAATTGGGTAGAATGCCAATACAAGTAGTATGATATACAAGAATCCTTAAGCACTGGTTCAGACTATTAAATATAACTGATGATAGACGTCCAAAACAAAGCTATATAACCTACAATTGGCATGGGGCGAATACTGACTGCTGGGTGAATTAAGTCAAGAATCTACTGTTGAGAGACGCTTGGATTAATCAAGGGGTGGGCGATGAGAAACTCTTTTTCGTTACCTGTAAACAACGCTGTAAATATATATTTCAAGAAGAATTAAATGGAGATTTAAATTTTGTAGATAGATTACGATTTATAATAAGACAAGAAACAATCTGAGTTGTCAGTACTATATAGCTTGCTATGCAGGTTTAGAAATGGAAGCTTTATCAAGATGGCAAATATGAGTACGTATAAAAAATATTCCGTATGTGCCCTTTTTGTGCAGATATAGAAGATGAGTTTCAAAGGTCAAATGTCCCATGTATGATAATTTGAGAAAGGCCTATGTACCTTCATATATTCACCGTAATGCAAATCACATGAAGTTTTAAAACTTTATCCAGAGAATTAATAACAGTATTAATATCCTACATAATTTTGCTGGTTGTCTTGCAAAATCTTTAAAAGTGAGGGAATCAGTGCGCTAATCCAAAAATTGTTATTTTTTGCGGTTGTACCATATTTTTAATACATGCATGTAATTTGGGCTAATGGCCTATGTTACAAATAAAGATTATTATTATTATTATTATTATTATTATTATTATTATTATTATATAAACCATTAATCTCACAAACCAGATAAAATTCTCCGTGCGTCAATGTGTATTCAGCTCCTTAAATGTTCCCTTCACAAACAAATTCATCGATCATTGGAAGAGAGGTAATTGAGACAACTGTTGAAATTTGATAGCTTTACGAAAACGGCTGTTTTTTTTAAAAAGTGCTGTTAAGGTGGCAAAGTAATTAGGTATCATTTATTGCGGTACAGCTACTTCTCCAGTAAATCAATAGATCCAACTTTTGGAATTTTAACTGAGACGGATTAAAATTTCTACAAAGGATCCGACCATACGCCATAAAAGAACACTTGTTTTTATCATTGTTATTCAAGAGCCCTTCTGTTGTCTCCTTGCTAATACGCTGTCAAAGACGCAGACACTCTACAAGTGGCCTTCAGTAAGGAAATGTACCACACGCATTTAGAGCGTTTGATCTCACCCCAATTAGTTTTTTATATCTCGGGGACTTAATCCATCCCCACCACACTTAATAAAAATGTCCTTTAATAAATACTCAAAATTATTTCATTTACAAGTTTGAATATACCTCCTTCTTGTCTAAGTGACAGTAAAATTTGTAATAGTTGATACAAGTCATAAAATTTTTGAACTACTGTATTACCCGCCTATAGGTCGAATCCGAGCGCAAATTGAGCAGACCCATATCTGCCATCTGCAGTACTGGACTAGACTAAAGCTCTTTTTCTTATTTAATGATTAGTAAAGAAGGAAAGTTAGGTTCGAATCTTTGATTAAATTATTGCAACAAGTTATTATTCCTCTCAAGTGAACCCCTTTCGCTGAGTGTAGATTCAAACGAAAATGTTTTAATTCGTTTGTTTTTATTTTGTGTGATATAATTAGCTCATTTAAACTGATGACATACTTACATTGTTTGAAAGCTTGCCGTGGCAAACTTAAGTAAAACCTAATGCCAACAAACCTTATGTATTTCTTTATTTATTTATTACAAAATAAACATTACCAAATGTCCAAAATATTGAAATTCATAAATAGAAAAAAAAAACAAACAAAAAAACAACCAAGGTTATAAATTGTGTTTTGTATTCCAAGAGATTCGTCCATTTATTATTTTTCTGCTATAACGCTGATTTGAGGCATTCATCTTTCCCATTCTACTCTTGACATCGCTCTACGCTTCATCACTTCATACGAATGTCCATCTCTGAAGTCATCCAGATGCATAATTCTTGGTTTTCCTCAATCCATTCTCTCCTCTATTTCTTCTCATAATAGGCTTTCACATCTCAAGATACGTAGTATGCATCTTTTCCTCCTCTCCAAAATTACTTGCGACAATCTTCTCTTTTCACCTACAAAACTTACTTACTTTTTCATTTGTTTTCCTTTCACTACAACTGACTTTCTCCATTCGTCTACAAATCCAAAGCTTCTAAACTTCTCCAAGAGATAATATTAATATAAAAGAAACACTATTATTTCCAGTTTCACACAGTTATTGCTGCATTTCAAAATTCTCCAGTATCAATCCAAGAAAATGTTCAATTGTTATTGAACACCAATAGCAGCCTTTGATTTTTATTAATGGTTTCTCCCATAGACATGACATGAAACCGTCAAACTTGGGCTGGCTGATTGTGTCGCTAAATACCGTGTTAGGACAGCTTTGTTGTTAAATAATGAGATACCTGTGTGACCTCTGCATTTACCCAGACTGACCACTGGTCAGTTAAGTGACCGAAGTCATCATTCCAGGTGTGACTTGGATAATATTTATAGTGGATTTAACAACTTTATGTTCAATGCACCGGTGTATTAAAGGTACTTGAAAATCGACGATTGTCACCGTATTGCGTGTAAATTCAGACCAAGATGAAAGAAACAAAGAACCAGTTACAAAACAGATCTAAACTATTAGGAAAATTATGTTCTCTCTTTGATCTTCCTTATATGATTCGGTTAGTAATCCCCTATTAGGGTCATCACAATGTTTCCTTGCACTAGGTCAGTAGCAATGTGAAACAGCTGACATGGCGAAATACTGACCAAAGCAAAATCGCTTTCATTTCAACCGATAGACTTGTTAGCAATCGTGACCATTGATGCAGTCCCACCCTGATTTAAACGTTGTCTTCGTATCAGAAATTACCTATGACAGAGAGAAAAGCTACCA
>JAECUM010014648.1:0-43385 GCA_016617855.1 Megalonaias nervosa
TTATACATGACATAACAAACCCCTGTGGGGGTAACATATCCATATTCAGACAGCCGAGATAATTTTTCCTCAATTTCCTTTCGTGAATCGAGTTAAAAAATGGCCGCCAATAATATTCTTTCAAACCAAAACATTCCAGGAGGGGGGGTTAAAACGTTTCCCCACGATCCCAGCCAATCAGTAAAGAGGATACTGCACAATAATTTCATGGGCTTATTTGGACCAATCAGAATCACATAAAGTGATATTTTAACGTGTGGTAATATCAAAAATATGAAACTGCACATACTGTAGGAAAACTATACCTACTATGTGATAAATCAATATCTCTGCTGGCGGATATATCAATATCCCCGCTGGCAGATATATTAATATCCCCGGGTACAGTACAGTGATACAAATATTAAATGACAATATTAAGGTTAATAATGGTAAAGTTCTCACCATGCCAGCTACTGGGGATGTAATACATTGAAACTCTTTACCAAGGAAAGAGGATCTAGTAACCACTATTATGAAAAGATTTTAGTCATTGTGGAGACCTAGTATATCTTTCCGGACGCAATGGTACAAGTATCCCCTTTTAATACTTTGAAACCAAGCTTAAACAAGTTTTTTAGGTCATGAATCAACTGGAAAAGATCGTATGCGTAAATCGAACATGGAAATTATGGTCCGAAGGGGCAGATATAAATTTTCTGTTTATAAGTAATTTGTCCATATTCGGCCCTCACATTTTAATCAGCTAGATAAACAATGAAATTTACTGTTGGATTTTCAGTTAAAATTGGCAAATATTATACGTTTTGAAATGAATAAGTTCATATATTAGACGACTGTTGTTGTTGTTTATTTTGTTCTAAATTTTAATTACTATTTTGTTTGGTTGTTTTCATTTTACTTTTTGAATAAATTTTAATTTAGATTGTTAGATGTTAATTTATATTGTTAGATGTTAATTTATATTGTTACATGTTAATTTTGATAACGTGTTAATTTATATTGTTACATGTTAAGTTTGAATACGTGTTAATTTATATTGTTACATGTTAAGTTTGAATACGTGTTAATTTATATTGTTCGTACAAATAACTTGGAGAAAGAGAGCAGCAAAGAGACATAGGTAGGTAAATAGATGCATACATGCAAATAAACGTCTTGAATATTTTCGTCAGGGTTGCAGATGATACTTATATGGGCCACTGATTGTAGTGATGGATATTATAAGGAATGGATGTCCTGCCTCAAAAATTACACCGTCTCTGTGAGCAAAATTATGGAGAACAATTCTTCTCTCAAGTATCAACCGTTAAGGTTATTTAGCGAGATTTGTCAAAGGTAAGTGACCTCACATATTGTGTGTAGTTACTGCTACATACACCATTGATAATATTCTCATTATACTTTTGATAATATTCTCATGTTGTGTAACCAGATACTGCTAATTGTGTGTAACCAGTCGTGCTAATGGTTTGTAATTAAATACTGCTAATTGTGTATAATCAGATACTGATAATGGTGTGTAACCAAATACTGCTAATTGTGTATCACCAATACTGAAATAATCAAACACTCTAATAGCGTGTAACTCAATGCTGGTGGTAGTATGTAACCAAGTACTGCTAGTGAATGAAACTAAATACTGAAAATAATGTGTAACAAAGTACATTAATCACGTAAAACCAATTGCTGCTAATGATGTATAACCAATTAATGTTAAAGGTGTGTAACTTAATAATGCTAATGATGTGTAACCAAATACTGCTAATGGTGTGTAACTTAATAATGCTAGTGATGTGTAACCAAATGCTGCTAATAATGTGTAGCCAAATGCTGCTAATGGTGCGTAACCAAATAATGTTAATGATGTGCAACTTAATAATGCTAGTGGTGTGTAACCAAATAATGTTAATGGCGTGTAACTTAATAATGCTAGTGGTGTGTAGCCAAATGCTGATAATGGTGCGTAACCAAATAATGTTAATGGTGTGTAACTTAATAATGCTAGTGATGTGTAACCAAATACTGTTAATGGTGTGTAACCAAATATTACTAATGGTGTGTAACCAAATAATGTTAATGGTGTGTAACTTGATAATGCTAGTGGTGTGTAACCAAATACTGCTAATGGTGTGTAACCAAATACTATTAATGGTGTGTAGCAAAATGCTGCTAACTGTGCGTAACCAAATAATGTTATTGGCGTGTAACCAAATAATGTTAATGGTGCGTAACCAAATACTACTAATGGTGCGTAACCAAATAATGTTAATGGTGTGTAACTTAATAATGCTAATAGTGTATAACCAAATACTGTTAATGGTGTGTAACCAAATACTGTTATTGGTGTGTAACCAAATAATGTTAATTGTGTGTAACTTAATAATGCTAGTTGTATGCAATCAAATACTGTTAATGGTGCGCAACCAAATACTGCTAATGATATGTAGCCAGATATTGCTATTGGTGTGTCTCCTAATACTGTTAGTAATGTGTAAGCAAATATTGCTAATGGTGTGAAACAAAATACTGTTAATGGTGTGCAACCAAATACCCCTAATGGTGTGTAACTAAATGATGCTAGTGGTGTGTAACTAAATGATGCTAGTGGTGTGTAACCAAATACTGCTGTTGGAGCACACTTTACTCTTATAAAATCTGAATGAGACTCACGTTGATAGACAATGTCATTATCTCGAGGAAAGGTGAACTATGATTAGGATACAGTATTCCTTAAAGGAAGCGCTGGTAACGGTTTAAAGGGGTCATCTCTAAGTTTGAAATTAACATTTCATTAGCATCCTCTTCTCTCTCTCTCTCTCTCTCTCTCTCTCTCTCTCTCTCTCTCTCTCTCTCTCTCTCTCTCTCTCTCTCTCTCTCTCTCGTGTTGCATTTTAAAAAATATTAAATCGATAAAACAATAAATATAAATTAATGGATGTGATGTTGAAATATATAGCATATGATCCTTGCAATGTTATAGATTATTTCAAATACTTCAATTTGGAATGAAGACTTCAAAACTTTTAATTACTGGACATCGTTTTAGAAGAAAAAAATAATAAAATAGAATATTTTACATAGTAACATATTATACACACACTTCGCCTCAAGGAAAAACTGTGGTTGACTATATATGTGTCCCTCGTGATAACTTTGATGAGTGTAAATCGTTTCAGGCCATTTCATATCAGTCGACTGTTGAATAAGTGAACTTGTTCCATATGCTCAGCGTGCGTAATAAAATCCCAGATCGCGTCTTGATTATAAATGTTTTCATCACGTGCAACACTTTTGGTTAACCATATCTATCCATGTACGAGTACTACCAGGAGATATAGTCTTCTATATTCACCTGATAGCTACTTCCTGAGTTGTCAAAACAACCCCATGCAAGCATCATACAAGATACTGAAGTAACAAGAGAAGCACAAAATTTTTGATAAATGTGATGTGATGTGATTATGATTTTTAACGTAGCTTTAACAATTTTTCAGTCATATCGCTACGATGTCTGCAGTGTGGCAGTTTATAGTGATGTCTAGCACTGGGGCATCATGCCGCAGACATGTAGCATGATGTCCCACCCAGTCACATTATCCTGACACCAGGCCGACCAGTCCTAACACTAACCTCTTAATGCTGAGCGCCAAGCGAGGCAGCTGTTAGTACCATTTTGTAAGTCTTTGGTATGACTCGACCGGGGATCGAACCCACGACCTCCCGCATCCGAGGCGGACGCTCTAACCACTAGGCCACCGGAGCGGTCTTTTTGATAAATGTACGACTATATATAAAGATCTAGGGTTTAAGTAATATGAAAGAGCAAAAACCAACACGCTTGGAAAAATTCAACGAATAATTTATTTCCCTAGAATACAAAGTAAAAATTTAAAAAGAATTTACAGTATTGCGGGTTAGACCGCTCCGATGGAGTAGTGCTTAGAGCGTCCGCCTCGGATGCGGGAGGTCGTGGGTTAGAACCCCAGCCAAAGACTTATAAAAATAGTACTAATAGCTGCCTCACCAGGCGCTCAGCATTAAGAGGTTCGTGTTAGGGGAATGGTCGACCTGGTGTCATGATAATGTGGCTGGGTGGGACATCATGCTACATGTATGTGGCATGATGCCCCAGTGACAGACATCGTAGAGATATGAATGAAAAAATGATAAAACTACGTTCAAAATCCAAATTACACACACACACACACACACACACACACACACACACACACACACACACACACACACAAAGAGTATTGCGAATTAAATCCCAAATAGTCCAAACTGTTCTATCATCTCTCTTAATGAACAAAGCCCTAATTAAATTCCAGTGGTGTTAGAAATACGATCCAGCGCTGAAGGTGTTGATGTACATGTAGTCTTGAATTTACTAATGTACCAGTGGCCTGAAGTGTGATGATATGCTAACAGTCTTCCTATTAATCCCAATAATATAATCCAAGATATCCTTGTCTGAATTCACTATGATTCCCAATTAGAGTATCTGTCCAAGAATATTATTGAGCATTTTCTAATTCCGGAGAATAATAAATTGAATAAATAATTCCATCCGAATTAAAAACTGGACACGGCAATACAAATGATTCTGCTTCTGATGTTATCGCAAGAATGAATAAATTTTTTAACTAAACAAGACTATATAAAAAAAGCTACGACACAAACGTAAAACCAGGATGTAGGTCAAAAGTTAATTTCTAGAAAATTCTGAGTTGTGAACAGATATAATCTGTTACTAAACTTATAATAAAGAATATGGGAATCATACGGCACAACATGTTTTTCATGGGGAATTTCAATATCATAGACCCAAATAAACATGTTTACCTTCATTAATAATGGTCCTATTATTTTACCCTCACTCCTAGAGAAATATTAACTGTGTATTATTTGTTTGCAAAATAAAAACATCAGTGTCCCAAGTCAGGTACACAGTGAACTTGATTTTAGACAATGTCAGGTCCAAAATAAAATTATACATAACCGACAATCATTAAGAAAAACCAACAAATAATACAAATTAAACACACACACACACACACACACACACACAGAGACCAGCCAGCCAGCAACGCCTTGCTCAACCAACAACGCGCAACGCCGCGCGCCGCGCGCCCTTATGCGCTGTATGCCTATACTATACTATATATATATATACTTATATATGAAGTAGAGTATATAGTAGTATGGGACACTTGAGGGACGTAATATAATTATATTGGGGCCCATAGTTTTGCATGCAAGAGACACTTCGGACAAATGATAATTATATTGGCCATAGTTTAACATGGGAATTGTTTTATGGGGACAAAAGTGTTTACTGGGACAAAAATGTACATGGGACAAATGGTAACACTGTTACAAGTAGCTGATTTCCATTAGGGTTAGATAGTAATATTGTTAGAGTCGAAATTACTGTACGCTACTGTAGGAACGTACGGAAAACCCCATATCAAATTCGGCCATGGAATTAATGTGGTAATTGTGTTGTAAGAACAAAAGCATTTATGTTGACAAAACATGTTATGCGGAAAAAATAGTTTATGGGGAGAAAATTTTCTAGAATCTAGAATCTAGAATCCAACTTGGATCAATAGATCAGAGGTCAATGTTATGCTCGTGAATTGCAAAATTATGTTAATTTTAAATTTGTAATACCTACGGTAGGTAAGGGTATTGGTCATTCTTCTGACAGATTTTATATCATTGCAGGAGTGATGTTAGGATGTCTTTAACCTGTTTTGCAAGCGGAATCCATGTGTGCTATGACAAAGTGAAAGAACTGAATATTCCCCCGCAAGCATTGAAGGAAATGGAGGGATACAGTCGTATCAACCTTAATTCGCGTTGTTTCCAGCTGAAAAGTATGCTAGCGTACAAATTACGTTATCAATATTAGGTCATGAATAGTATGAAAGATATGAAAGAGTATAAATTAAATTAACAACGTCAGATCACGAGGATGGGTTTACAGCAATTGCAGTTTTCAAACACATCGTATTCAAAGAAGACAGAAGTATAGTTTCCTTTGTCTATATTGACGTTTCCCATACTGAGTCATAAAATTAAACAGAGAGAGAGAGAGAGAGAGAGAGAGAGAGAGAGAGAGAGAGAGAGACAGACAGACAGACAGACAGACAGAGACGGAGAAAGAGAATGTGTTCTTTGGTTTACTTTACAAAAGCACACTAGATTTACCTATGGATCAACACACATTCTTGATTTGCAGCAAGATTAATGCATGGGACAAAGAATATCATTAGTAACTTACGTCCAGTTTAGGGAGAGTCGCATAAGAAAATAAATGGTCCAAATTATTCAGAATAATTCTAATCCTATTCCATTATAATTTCAAAGTAGCAAGGACTGTTTTCATTTTCATAATATTTTTAGCAATTGAAACAAAATTACATTTAATCGATATTCGAAGTAAAAATTTTCTGTCATAAGTAATATTTTTCTCAAATTTTATTCCGTTTTTTTTTTTTTTACAAACCGCGAGCGTTTTAATTTTATATTACCACACTTGCAAAGTATTCTAATGATAAGATAAAAAGTCCATCCATTTCCTAAGCAGAAATATCGGGCATGTTCTCATAATCGTTAGAATAAATTTCATATCAGGATATTTTATGTTAAAATGTACAATTTTTGTATATCAGAATATTTAAAAATAAATGAGTAGAAAGTGCCATGCACAGCAGAAACAATAAATACACTTTGATCAAAGAAATTTCTAAAAAGCTTTACTTAACCTGCATTCCTCAAATATTAATGAATGCCTTTGATGTGTTGCCATTATGTACTGATAAGGACACAGAAAAATGGCGTAAGTACCACCAGTTAGCTAAACTGGCGTCCTGTTTAGCAAATTATATTGATCGAAAAACACCTTTTTTACAACATGTTGGCCTACTCATGAGAAAAGAAGGGAATAAAATAATAATTTACCTTTCTACAACTAGTAATAAATACTGCGTTCTTAATTGAGTTACCTTATTTACCTTATTCAGCGGGTACAGCGACCTATATTTGGTAATTCTGACAACTTTCTTCAACTCCGTTATTTAAACACCATTCTGTAAAAATAATTGTTTTTCCCATTTATGGCAAGCATTTGGAAGGAATTAACTACCTATAAGACTGAGCCGAACTGTCAAATCTTTCAAAGCAGCTATTACAACGCGTATTATCTCAACCACTTCTGGTTTTGCCTGCAACAATCAGTCACCTTCTATCCTGGCACTCTCAAGTACGAGATCTCTGTAGCTAACTTGATTTTTTTTTATCCATCTTGTTCCTGTTTGCAATCTCTACATTGACCATACACATGTATTACTTCAGTAACTCTCTTTACTCAACATCTGTCTGGACTTGCAATCTGTAATGTTTCGAGACGAATCTTACACTACTGAATAGAATATCCAAACTCAGAAAGAAGCACGTAATATTGTTTTGAAAATGAAGTGATTCACTTGAACTTTAGCTTCCTTTTATCAGTGTTGCTTTTTCGCTTCATGCGTAATTTCCAGTTGTAATGACTAACTGTCGTGTTTAATTAATCATTACGTTTCATTACCTGTGCTACGGTTGCTGTAAAAGAAGGACAAAGGAGTGGGAATGCCAGGAATATGTAAGGAAGAGAAACTACGAATAAACAGTTCTATTCAAAAGGCTGAACCTTGTACTAAATCTGTATTTTTAATAGTGTATATGGCTTATT
Source organism: Megalonaias nervosa (assembly GCA_016617855.1). Taxonomy (NCBI): domain Eukaryota; kingdom Metazoa; phylum Mollusca; class Bivalvia; order Unionida; family Unionidae; genus Megalonaias; species Megalonaias nervosa. The sequence continues at coordinate 7,745 of JAECUM010014648.1, forward strand.
ACCATGCATATTACTTCGCCATTTTGAACTTTTTCCATTTGAAAACATAAATGGAAAATATTACTATATGTTTATTTGTTTTCTCATGGAGGCGCAATTTGAAGATTCAAGCGGTTTTGTTTTTCTTTTTTTCGAACGAATCGCACGTAATAATCAAAGTAATTTTTTATCGAACCGGATTGGATTCAAGGGAAGTAACTGGCTTGATTCCACATTGATTTCACAAATATTTACAGTAACCATTTTAACTTTTTTGAGCAGATTTGCGATCTAATTAGTGATCTACGCAAAATTAAGTCGGTTTTCTTATTAGGTGAGTCATGTTAACCTTGGGACAAATGCAACAAAAAGATAAAGAAAGATAACTTTCTTTCTTCAAATTTGATACATAAGTACCATTGGGAAAATGTATACAACGTTACGAAGACGGTCATATTTTCAGGACGATCTCGTCTTAATAAAAAATTAAAACAATGTTCCTGATTCAGGTAAGAATTTTGAAATTGTGTCATTTTCTGAGAAAAAAAAAACTTATCCTTATCCACACAAAGTAGGTAATTTTCAATCACATATGGATAGGATCTTTGGAAAACTTGTTTCGGATTATTTTTCCTTGCATACATGTTTGTCATCTTCTTGGGAAAACAATATGTTTTAACTGATAACATAATACAGCATGGCCCTTTATCCACCTGTACAACAGTCGGCGTAGCTAAATTATTTAGTCAATATTCATCCACCTTTGCACTCAACCACATGCTTATACTATTTAGTGAGCATCCTCCTTTGCATTCATCCTCATGACTATGTTATTTAGTTATTATGTATCCACCTTTGCACTCATCCCCTTAACTGTACTATTTAGCGAGCATTCGTCCACCTTTGCGCTCATCCGCTTAACTATACTATTTAGTGAGCATTCATCCACCTTTGCACTCAACCACATGACTATATTATTTAGTTATTATTTATCCAACTTTGCACTCATCCGCTTAACTTTACTATTTAATGAGCATTTATCCACCTTTGCATTCATCCGCGTTGCTATATTATTTTGCCGTTATTCATTCATTCGTTTAATTTTAACTGACTGTTTTCAGCAGTCATTTAAGTCGTTGAAGTACGACTTCATTCTTTGTCGAAGTATTAATTATATAATTAATTCAGAATTTGTGCACATTACAATAACGTTAAGCATTACGTGATTTTACAGTGTATTACGCAACGCATTGTGATGGCCTCCGTATGATAATATTCTATTGTGCAAGTTTGTCGCCAGGAATGCAGTTCAGTACAAAATGACAGTTTAAATTAATTTATTCCCCATGGCGCAGATGTTAGGTGTGATTAGGCGCAGATGTTAGGTGTAAGATGGTGCGTTTGTCAAAAGATAGCGGTAGTCATCCTGAACAATCTTTGTAAGAGGGCATTTTTTCTATCAGACTACATGTATAAGCTTTGTTGTCAAAATAGCATGTGCCACGTATTTGGCACTCGTTCTGGTAGGATTTCGTCATCAATGAGGCCCTGTTTAGCGCATTTACTGTTACTTTCACATTGCTTCACTCGACGGCATTGTGTAAATATGTTGATAACTGTCGATGTTTTTATGGACCTCATCGTTAAATCTCCTTTGTCCCAGTGCATGTCGATAGTAAGGGGGAAAACTCTTGCGGTCATCTGTGTCTCTTTTAGTCGGTGTAAATGATTCATTACTTCGGCAGGCTGAAAACGTATACCAACATTTCCACGTTGTATGACCATTGGGTCATAATTACAGATATATAAATAGATAATTAAAAACTATGGGTTGATTTAAGATCGTTAAGCTGATCATTTCTTTGATCGCCAACATTTCGTGATGAAATCTTTTATTCCAAAATGGCACTGAGACCGCCCAGGTTGCCTTGTGGTTAGAGCGTCCGCTTCGGATGCTGGAGGTCGCGGGTTCGAAACCAGGCCGAGTCATACCAAAGACATAAAAATGGTACTAACAGCTGCCTTGCTGGGCGCTCAGTATTAAGAGGTTAGTGTTAGGACTGGTCGTCCTGGTGTCTGTATAATGAAACATCATTATAAACTGCAACACTGCAAACATCGCAGCGATATGAATGAAAAATTGTTAAAGCTGCGTTAAAAATCCAAATCACACACACACACACACACACACACACACACACACACAGTCAATCAATCAATCAAAATTTCACTGACAAATGTATTTATCCGTACATTAACAAGATATCGCACTTAAACTCAATGTTACGTTTTGGCAGAAAAAAACCCCAGGAGATATCAATTTGCACGTAAGCAGAAAGTAAATTATTATATTTCTACTGAGATATTAAAAGATGCTATTATTTGACTGAATATGGTCCTCATTGCATTATGCTTCTACATTCAAAGAAAGAAAGAAAGAATATCTATTCACCATTATTACAGTCTTCAAGTACCATGTTCAACAATGATTTATTAATTACCTTGTTATATTATAAAATGTAACATATTGCTGAATTTTAATTAATAGATTGACATTTTATAGGCACTTTGATTTGTTAGTTACATGTTTTTATTTGTATGTATTGATATGCTTATTTACATTTACGTTTTCGGAATCTCCCATTTCAAACTTTGACACACACATACATGCCTACATGCATACATATATATATATATATATATATATATATATATATATATATATATATATATATATATATATATATATATATATATATATATATATATATATATACACACACACACACACATATACAGGTGTTTGTTTCTTTTGCTGACCATATATCCGAACTCTTATTTTTCAGTTTTGGCGCATGAGTGGCCATGTCTTACTTCTTATAACTTCAAACCTTACTTTGTCTGTATGGCCAAAGCAATCAATAACTCCACGGATTTCTGTAGGTGGGTATGTCTGTATTACCAAAGCAATCAATAACGCCATGGATTTATGTAGGTGATTATGTCTGTATGACCAAAGCAAACAAATAACTCGATGGATTTCTGTAGGTGAGTATAATTGTATGACCAAAGCAATCAATTACTCCATGGATTTCTGTAGGTGAGTACACGGAATATTATCACTGACTTTACAGTATTTCTGTACAAACATACATATAATGTACAGGGACGTACATTTAATTCCTTTCTTGTTACAATTGTCATCTCGATAATGAACTAACAATGAAGGATACTTAGGTACTGTTGTTGTTGTTGTAGGGTTTAACGTCATTTTTCAGCACAAGATAGGCCATGCATGGCGGCCAGTATAATGGTGCATAGATACTGTCGACACATTTGGATTTTGTAACTGCATATTATTTCAAAAAAAGAAATGTTAATCATATGCCACGTTTATTGAAACTTTTTTCACTGACACGACCTCTAGAATTTGCTTATAAAACTATTAAATTTACCTTTCGACAAGTTAGTTGGTTTGGTTACTATTTGACTCAAAATTCTAAGGCATGTAATTTATATTTTTTGTTTTCCTGTAATAAGTTTTAGCTCCCTAATTTTCTCTTCAGTTACTACATGGCGCAGGTAGACTGTATCCAAACTACCGTGGGATCTAAGTGTGGAGAAAAAGCAGCGGACGCCTATAACACGTGGTCATATTCAGATATGGACGTGAGGGATTGCCAAATAAATCCTACAAACTCAACACAAAATCCTAACTATAGAACTGATCTCATTATTTTATTGCAATGTTTTGTATGTATATGGATGTTATGTAATAAATAATAAATTTTGCTAACGTTGATTTTATAAAGTATCATTCATTTTATATAAAACACTACTCATACATGCTTTTCATGGACTAATTTATCCCTCCCCCATTTCAATGTTGTATTGTTAATATGTTACGTACTGTGCACAATATTTGTCATTTATTCATATTTTCAAGATTGGCCTGTGGAGAGGTGAGGGGCTTTTAAGCTACGTGTCTTATCACTATCCGCTTCTTTCAATCCGATACATTGTTGAAAGATGTGAAATAATATGGAACTTGCATAAGATGCCTAATCACGAGATTTCCTTATTATAAATATATGGGTCCTGATGTATATAGCGTTTCCGACATTTCAAGTGGGGTTGGTTCGCTTCCAGAAGATAGTAATGGGCGTTCGCCAATGCAAAAGGCGAGAAAGGAACTCAAATTTTTCTTTGTTGTGGATTGAATGCCATTTTTCAGCATATGTGTGTACTACACATGACGACCAGTATAACACGTGAATGTAAATACCCACAGCATACATTCATATATTTTCCTTCTGGCTGCAGTCAATCACTCTCCCTGTTCCGGGATTCTGCTGTTAACCTCTATGACGATTCAGAACAAATGTACTGACGAAATATGAATGTGACAATTGAAATGATAACCTTCTGAACAATATGAATATTAACATGATAATCAATAAATAATAATATTTAATTCAGGTTTACTTTCAGCCGTCAAAAACTTTAAAAATATGTAGGTCATAAATTCAGAGAAACCCAGAACAGTACTATTCTTTATAGGTTAGAGTGAGGTGAGTTTTAATAAATGATAATAAATTTAAAAAAATAACAAATACTCAAATATGAAAGCTAAGTAAGGTCTCTAAAATGTTTATTTTAGAACCTTTTCAAACAACATACTTTTTTATGGATTGAGGCTGTGTCTCATTTTCCTGTGAATAACAGTTGAAAAATTTTGTGATTCACCTTTGCAAGATTAATGGTACCAAATGAGTATGTGAAAGCTACATTCGCTGTAATGTAAATGGCTTAACATTTGTCATTAAAACATAATTCTGTTTTTGCAGTAGAGTTCAGATAAAGAAGAATTGCTTTTTTAGTCCTTGTATTCAACATATTTGGAGATCCATCAGCGTGTCGAGCTGACATCCTTGAATTGTCTTAACTGCTGTGTTCCCAAATTTTGTTTATTAAATGTCTTCAGATTTGCAAATCGTCGAATTGTTCAGATCATTAATGGTTCTATTTTAAACTTACTAGTGTTTTGTTTTTCCCGTTCTGAATTGTGTTTGTTAATTTCAGTTTTATTCGGGGTGGGGTTTTTGTTAATTTAATTTTTGAACTTTGACGAAATAAGATCATTTTTATAAGTTCAACAACAAAGTAGCTCCATCAGTTTCAGACAGTGAAGTGAACTGATTCTGAATCTTCTGAATTAGCAGCTTTGAACTTCCTCTTGAGCCCCCCCCCCCCAAAACATACAAGAAAAACATTCTTAGCATGGAACCAGAATATATTTAAACTTTGATAAAACAATACCTTAGGTTACATTGTACCTTTCTAAGAATGGAATAGGATATTACCAACACTTGATAAGATCTCTCTCAAGGAAATATACAACAGTGGCTGTAAAGTTGGATTCAAGACGCATCTGGAGGATTCCATACACGAAGTACTTTAAAGAAAAATTTATCAATAACAGAGTTATTTCTTATAGGATAAAATACCTGTACAAGTTGTTTTAAGCAAGTGTTTTTTAGGGTCATTACAGCCAGTTTGTTGATAATACCAGAAGATAAAGTAAAGCACTTCCAGTCCCACTGTTCTACGCTATTATGCTTTTTCTATGAGGTGATTTCTTCCGGTAGAACACTCGAGCAAACATCGTAAACAATGGAACCTTTAACCTTTTTCGTAAATTTCTACGAAAGCCTCTCTCTCTCTCTCTCTCTCTCTCGATTGGCCTTCCAAAATGATTCATTTTTATTTAATTGAAGGATGTAAAGACGCACCTCGGTGTAAAGTTATCAGACATTCATACCACTCTTACGTAAATATTATTGGTTAACATACAAAACAAAAGAATATTAACTCGTGAGCATCTCATTTCATACAGCCAAACCTGGCGCAGTGGATCTCTCTCTCTCTCTCTCTCTCTCTCTCTCTCTCTCTCTCTCTCTCTCTCTATATATATATATATATATATATATATATATATATATATATATATATATAGTTTAGTAAATTCTCATACAAATACGAAAGTGAAGTAAAACGTAATAGAGCAATCCTTTTTCTGAACATAGATGTCATATCTACAACACCAACGACAACAACCAATCAATGGCTCCTTGAAAAATCTCTATGAATCGTTCGCAAATCTCCCATTTTTGTAACATACAGAATAATTAGATCATTAAATACTTACTGTTCATTATCAATTAAGGGATATTTAAAATATCTAAGCATCTAAAATTCAAACTGCCATTTCATTATCTTAATGCAATGCAACATATGTAGAGGAATACTTGTATTTAATTTTCTAAGTATAATGCTGTGTACATTGTCAGTTGAGAATATATTTTGAACAGGAATTATAGAAATTAAAATTAAATATACTCATGTAAACATTTTTGTATTGTCAAGTATATTAAGTTTTAATTCTACAAAAGCTTTTTGCCAGTGATTTTCATTCAAAGCATCAACTTCGAACAATGAAAGACTGATACATGGAGACTATGAATGAAATAAAAATGTCGACATCAGTACGGTCATGACTGCGTCTCCTACATGTAATTAGCAAATTAAGTATTAGATTAAAGAATTAAACTACCGAGATTAATATCCTACAAATGGGAAAAATGGTACTAAAAATATAAACAATACTATGAAGATAGAAATAGTGATAAAAATATACATCAATACAATGACTCCAGTAAAACATAAGACCTATTAGCATAAATTAGTACTTGAGAAAATGTATTTAACAGGGTGAGCTCAGCCCAATGCCAAAATATCACAAACATCGAGCTATAATAATGAATTAATGATGATCATTACAGCTGAAAAAGTCAGCAAAAATCAATCTAGGGTAGCAATAAATCTTTCAAGTAGTTCCAAAGATGCTTTTTTTTTTTTTTTTTTTAATATAAATTAAAAACATTATACTATATAACCTTATTTTTGTACCATATATTTAGTACACCCACACTAAAAATGTCCAAAGAATCGACTTAAGAATAAAATATTTCTAAAAACGTCCAATATGCTACCTTATAAGATCCAGTGATAACAAGCTTAAATCAATGTTAGCGATCGCTACGACATGTAAGAAATTAAAGTACCAAATTTATCGCATAAAAATGATAACCTTCCACTTCTGCTTGAAGTAAAATCCTCGTACAAAATTATCTTGGAGGTAAGCATATGAGTAGATCAAGTGACTAAGACACTCAGTGCTGATACAATGAACTATAAAACCCACTGAAGCTAATGTAAATAAATGTTGAGACAATTTGAATTACTTGATTTATAAATTACAGAGAAGATAATTCAACTCAATAGTGACATGAGAAAGAAACAAAAAAAATATATCAATAAGGTCGTGTTTAACAGGGAGAAAATACACCGGCTGTTGGAAACGACTAGCGATGGAAAGTTGATTAACAATCAAAAGCAATGTCAATATCGTGTATAACTCTTACATGAAAAAATATACCTAGACGTTTTTATTGTCCGTGGCGGTACAAGAAAAGTATGTGCCAAAATAATTTGCGTGACTAAAGGGATATTGTTTGGGATCGAAATTTCTTACCACCACAAGAGGAACAATGAACAATGTTTAAAGCAGGATGGTGGTTTGAGGAAATAATGCATGATACCCTATACTACTACTACTACTACTACTACTACTACTACTAATAATAATAATAATAATAATAATAATAATAACCTAAATAGTATTAATAATTGATAGAAAGTACACCCACCAACTTTGTTTATCAATGTCAACAGCACCTTCTCTTTGCTGTGGTAATTACTTATATATTCAATAATTCAATAATACCCGCATTTTGTACCTTAAAACTATGGAATGCATATACGTTAAAAGAAACTATAATAAAAATACAATATTTAAACTCATATATAATCCTTTCCGTAAACGTTCTACGCTCGATTCTGGAGAACTCATGAAATTACATTTATGACTGCAACTGTTAAAATAAAAACCACTATTTTTAAAAGGGAATCATTGACATCATAACTGCAGTGAAAATATCCAGGGCTAGCATTATTGCAGTGAAAATACATAGGGCTATCATTATTACAGTGAAAATATCCAGGGCTAGCATTATTACTGTGAAAATACCCAGGGCTAGCATTATTACAGTGAAAATATCCAGGGCTAACATAATGGCAGTGAAATTACCCAGGGCTAGCTTTGTCATATAATAATCCTAGCATTGTGTGCTGTTGACGAGATGATGACGAATCATTTGTACATCTTATGTATTAATTACCGATGGTCTTACGTTACCCACTAAAGCAATTTACCCTTCTTCTTGCCTCGATGTGTCAGGGCTTCCAAGAACCAATTACCTCTGCCGAGTATGATATCGACAATAAAAACAATAAATTATAAATATTTCGTCGATATTTCACGAAAAAATTATTCGAGTTAGATCGATACAAGTTTATCGTGGACTTTCGCAAGATAATCAGGAATCGCTTTTATATGTCGACTGTACATTAGTTATTATCTAATTTACAGTGACATTAAAGCTTCCATGTTAATCATGAACATGAATGCTTGGAATAACATGTATCAAGAAAGTGATGAAAGCTTCACTTTTTGCAAATCTATCCAATATTCTGAGAATGTGCATGCGTCGCCACTTTAGCAGTTCCACGGTGTACCAAATATGAACAGAAACTGCGTTTTTCAGTATCATAATAATCTCACTGTTATTAATCCCTCTAGTTTGGCATTAGTTTATAACGCTTACCAATATTATACATCCGATGTAAGTATAATTCGTATAGTTTCCCAATAATGTGTTGACCAATATTTAAGAACTAACCAAAAAGCACAAACGCAGTAATTCACGAAAAACTCGTGACCGAAAATCATAAGATATTATAGTTTGTTAAAGCAGTATATATAAAAGTGCATCAGCTTATCAACGATTTCTTGGTCACTGTGTATCTATAATTGTAGCCACGACATGATGTCCAGAATAATGTGTAATTTATGTAGACATTATGGATTGGTCAATGTGTAACGTATATATAATTATAGACATTACATGTTAGCTAACGTGTATAGTATGTTTAATTATAGACATAACATAATTGAGCAATATGTAATATATGTATAATTATAGACTTTACATATTAGCCAATGTGTAATTTATGTATAATTGTAGACATAACAGAGTGGTCAATGTGTAATGTATGTATAATAATAGACATTACTTATTATCCAATGTGCAATGTATGTATGTATAATTGTAGACCTGACACATTGGGCAATGTGTAATGTATGTATAAATTGTACATATGACATGATGGAAATGTATAATTGTACATATGATGTCTTGAGCAATGTGTAATGCATATATAAAAGTAGACATTACGTGATGTTTTGGGCAATGTGTAATGCATGTATAATTATAGAATATCGTGACGTCAAGTTTGATCGACCTTTCCATTAGCTAAAAATGCATCTTGAAATATCAGTAAATAATCTCAACAAATAACGTCATTAATATAACGTTGCATACACCCATAACATTTTATTAATATTGCACCCAAGTAGCATATTCTCATGGTCACACGATGTTGCATAACACATGCACATCATTCGAAAGCAGTTGATATTCTTTTCATAAGCTGTTTAGTCTACTGACACTCAGTGACTATTTTCCTGACCAACAAATTTTAGCATTAAATCTAGGTAATTCTTTGAATAGTTTTACACTTTTGCTCACTGAGACTAGCAATAGATCGAACTTATTACACTCGTTTCATAAATATCAATTAATACAAATATTCATTTAAAACTCTCTAGGGATAGGTGTAATGAAACCTTCTATCACCAAGTAATGTCCACAGTCTGTCGTTATATGGCCGATAAAAGTCTTGCAGCAGTTTTCGTGTGGTTGGTAACATCTCAAATGTCTTTGTTCTTTGGTTCATTTTCTCTTTTGATAGCATCCTACTCTGAGATTGTAGAGGTACAAACTCTGAAAAATAAAAAATAAAGGGAAATTTGTAAAGAATGTAGATAGGAATGTAATGAGATTGTTGAAAGTACTGTTTTGAACAATGTCTTAGCTGCTAACTGTGTCAAGAATTATATTCTTTGATCTGTATTAACAAAACCAATAAGTCCAATGGAACAACTAAATTCTCTTGCACATGAGATAATCTGTATTCGGTCAAATCAAAAAAGATCAGTAAAAGAGATATTATAAATTATTCTGTTTGACGCCTTTCATTAAACACGAAATATTTCGTTGAATTGTGTTTGATGCATAAATGTACTTTCCACATTTGTTACAGTCCTTTTGTAGTTCAATATATGATATAGTTTTGACCTGCATAAAACTAAAAGAAATCCATTCCAATTTTAAGATACGCAAGCGTATACGTGTATTATTTTCGAACTTCATTTCCCCCATACGTTAGTCTGTCTGTGGATCCATCTAGTTGTCCGTCTGTCCTACTATCCATGACAAAGCTTGACCTCGCTTGAATTTGAAGATCTTAAGGACACTTTGTTGGCCGTATATGTGGTTGGTGTAGATGCGCAATGAAGTTTTAGTTTGATTCATTAATCACTGGCCTATTTCGCAAGACATTTCTTAAACTATTGCCAAAAGAGTGATGAGGTAATTTGATAATGCCAAATCCTAGACATAGTTTTTCTTTTCTCTCTCGTCCATTTTTCGAGACACTGACAGACAAATTGTTAAATGATGGATACTTGAGGAATAGAACAGTGGCAGCTGAAAAGTGGCTTCGTCGTTGCTATGACACTTTGTATGCTTGGTAGTTCGTTTGTGCAGTAAAGGCGTAATGTTTTCCTCTGGGCCATTTTGGGAGACATTTCAAAAGAAATTGTGAAAAGAAACGTATTTTGGGAATTCAGTTCGTTATCGCTTCTTCCAATGTCACTGGTCGAAGAATTATATAGAAACGTTCTAAGTCTAATATGCACTTGGTGCAGATGTCCAGTAATATTATATATTTATCTTATAGCCCATTTTTGGCGAAATATGTTTGAAAAATGATAAAAGAGAGTGGATATTCAGGGAATTTAGTTCGTCTTCACTGATCCTCCCTGACTTGCTTGAATGTGTTTTTGAAACTTTGTACGGTAAAAGTATGTTGTCATTGTGGATGAAAATGTGCAATATTTTCTTTTGTGTTATTTTCATCAGGCCTGTTTTAAAGTAAATTGGCTTAAAAATTGTCGAAAACATGGAAATTTTGATAACTAAACATTTTATTTAATTTTTCTCCTGTACCATTTGCTTTTTGTTTTCTTCCTGCTACTAGTTTTCGGGAAAATGCCTTTAAACAATCTTAAAAACGAAAAATATAGAGAATTCAGCTTCTTTATTTATTCACGATTACTGCTGGACAGTCCAATATGTGTGTGAAACATTATGATCTTTCATTGTTTCATACTGCACGAGAGATGTGGATCCGTATTGTTTGTCATGCTACAAAAATATGTTCAGAAGAACGTGTCTGGAGTGCAACTGTCATTTCATGTACACCTAGTTGAATGAGTGATAAGAAGTTATATGATCTAATAGGTCAGCAATTACACAAAGCTTTTTCATCATATTCACATTTTCTGCCTGAAAGCATAAACAGACACAGACTGAACCTTTACTCCGCTGATGCCAACTTACTTATTAACATTTTGGACCATATCTCTCTACATCTCTTTTGATTTTGTTTATATATTTGGAGGAAAGATGGTACAAGCTAGTTTCAACCATGTTGAATTTTGCCATATTTGTTCCATTTCAATTTATTTTTTTATATTCAAAAATCAAATTATAACTTACTGAATGTTTTAAGTTTTATATCAATGAATACCAAAGTCATCGTCACCAGCTGATACTAAATCGATCTCGGTCATTTAAAAAAGTAAAAAACGTAAGTTACTCATGTGTAAATAATTCAGAATTAATTATTCTTATTCTAGAAAAACTGAAATATGTGTTGCAATCTTACTTATCCCTTTCTCATTATAACGATATACAATAAAACTACATTTTAATTAAAAAGAATAAAGAACAATAGTAAATATTCATGTGTTCCTCGAATAGTTCACCTCAGAAAGGAATATACACCATGTACAGATGTTATTAACAGTTGCTGGTAAAACGAATACATTTTTACATAATCCAACCTAACTTACAAACGAATGTTGCTTAAACATTTGACGGAATAAAACTGAAGCAGAGCGCTTAATTTCAGAATAATAGACGTGTTTATTATTTGCGTAAATTCATCGCTTTATGCTTCATAGATTACAAGCTAGTTATGGCTGTATTGTTTTCTTAAATGAATATGAAGGAAATATTTGCTTACTTATTTAATTAGAATAGACACATGCACATATGATTATAAGCTTCCAATCTACCATGCAATTTCAAATAATAATTATTCACATCGCGAAGCAATAGAACCTTTTAAAGAATACAGTTACGTCTAAATGGAATGTGTAGTACAAATAATTTACTCATTCGGAACTTACCAAGTTGCAGAAATTCAAATACTGTTGCCATAGTAGCCCAAACGTCTTTTGTGTAATCTTCTGCTTTTAGAAATAAAAACTGATGGCGAGGAAAAACTCAGAACCAGTCTTCGATATAGATCGCATACAGTCCAACACGTATTCGATTCTGCAATACACATATTAAAGTATGCGTATTGGTATGTGGCTTTCATTGCATGTTTTAATTCTCTAAAATGTACGTTATTCCATTTTATCTGATATGGAAGGTGTTGCATAGGAGATATTCTTCTTTTGAGACATTTACTGAAAGGGCAAAGTTGTAAATAATTTACTGTTTTTTGCTGATATAATAATAATAATAATAATAATAATAATAATGATAATCTATTTGGAGAGGTTAGCTCAGCAACATATGTCAACATAGAGGCCACTTAAGGTTGCTATCGATGCTTCATAGTTGTTATCGATACTTTATAGTTGATATTGATGCAAAAATATTTGACAAACTACTGAATTCTAGTATAATTGAAACAATAGGAAATATACCTCAAAGAATACAAATATTTCCAAAAGCAAAAATAACCAAACATATACTGGACAAATACATTATACATTTTCCAAAATCTGACATCTTTGCCACACTGATACAACTGATTATAACATTAGTGACAGACGCACCAAAAAGACAGGACCAATGAGTCATGATAAAATCTTTTTATTGCAGGTTTTTATATAATTATAGTTGCATTATTTGATTGAATGTATTGAAATCCGTATAATTTGGCAATATATTTGATGGCAAGAGAACATAGCGAACTTGCAAGCATTCTTTTCTTGATATTAACGCTAAATACCATAATGCTGCACAGATATTGTATTTTTATTGATCGCAAATATGCACATGGAATAAATATATTCCAGTAAGATCACTAGTCCTTAGCAGAACTAGAGGCAATGGCAAATTCATATATTCATTGCTGGTTTCAATATTATGGATATGATAGTTACCTTTATTGTTGTGATGGATTTGTCATAGGCACATCCTCGTTCAGTGTTGTATCTCAAGCAGCCTTTAAATTTGTTCGCAGCATCTACAGTTACGTTGTGAAATAACTCTGCACTTATGTTGTAGTTAAATTGTTCGCTGAAGTATAGATGTCCTGAGAGCAGCCTGCAGTGTTTAAAAATTTCAGTGAACTTACCTCTCTGAACGCAAATACCACGGGCGGCTTGGGTGCAGGTTGAGTTCGGGATAACAAGTAGGCAAATGGTTTGTGGGAGGCTGGAGCCGAAGAGTTTCATGCATATTTTTAACCATGTAATTGCAAAGAAAACTTACTTCCTTTTGCATCCGCCTCTGTATATTGCAAGAAAAGGAAAGCAGTTTACTGGACAAAGCGAAAATAGCAAGTCAAGTTTAAGTAATTAATAAGAACAAACTTAATTTTTTCTTGCAGTATTTATCAATTTTGATAGAACAAGAGTAGTCACACATACTTTTGTTATTCAATTGTATTTATTGAGGCATTTTAATATACATGTTCACATCTATGCCTCCTGATCACTTTTAACACTTAATAATGGAAATAAGTTTCTGTGCAATACAACATTTGTGGTATATGAGCAAATGATAACATAAAATTCACACTGATATTTAATTTGAGCTATTCTATTTCATGGAATTTGCATATTTTTGCATCGATTGACCAAAATATTAATTTGGTGTATTTGATTTAAGATGTATCAGAACGTGCAGGTAGCGTAATCTACATAATTAAATGTATGACCACATTTTTCAGAATATTATTTCATGTTTCTAGTATAAGCAAATAACGTTTCTGAAATACTTAACACGCATTACATATAGATAGAAAACGGTACTGCATACGTTATGTTATCTAGACTATTTCTCTACACTGTATAATTATTGTTATCCTGACTATTTCTCTAAGAATTGATAGGTTAAGCACGGTAAAATTTTTGAGTGATTGAACTGAGGATAAATGACAGCCACATGTTTCAAGTTGAAACTAAGTTTAATATCATCGATATTGCCAGTACGAAACTACGCAACTAATCTTTTGTAAAATATACATAATCAGAACAAATATAGATGTCAGCAAAGAATGGGCGCTTAGTCTGACAAAGGCATATACTCTAAAATGACCCATATGATCTAACAATTAAACGAAATTTGCTCCATATACGTATTTTGCATCTGAATCCAACCTTAACGTTTACTTTTGTTTTTGGCATACGTTCACTTGACAATTGTCATATAATTTTATATTTAAAAAGGGGTAATATTATTTTTGCGATAACGTTATAATCTATCTTTATTACCTTTCAACATGGTCTCTTATCATTGCAATAATTTTGACGTGGGGTATCAAATGGTGCACGTGGTCGGCGTTTGTGTATTTAGGTTCCCTAAGGTTTGCGTTTTCAGGCAGTTGGTACCATTCCTCATTTATCGGCATGGTATTGACCGAACCTTCACCTTCAAACAGTAAAAGATACATTTTATATTTACAACCACTAAAAAATAAACTAAATAAAACTTCAATGTAATTTTACAAACACATTTCTATTTATTTCACTCTAACCCCACTCACCCCAATCCTGCAACTTCTGAGCTTATCTCCGTCTCAAGTAACCGATTCAATTCGCTAAAAACCTAGACCAACAAAACTTGATCCTTAAGATCAGATGTAGGAAAATAGACACAGTGCAGAATTCCTTCTCCATCCATATAACCTCTTATGGGAACAATCTTATTTCTCGTTTGTACTGTTAGACTTGCCTAATCTGTGCTTATCATACACTGACCTGCAAATACCTCACATACGAAATCTGTGACTCGAATTGGTAATGGCTCTAATTCCTGAATGCAAATATTTGTAACCTATTTCAATATTTCAGGCAAACGGCTGCTCTACGAGCCTTTATGCAAAACATAGTAAAGATTGTACAAAGTGAAAACAAATCTTGACATAAACCCCCAATAATGTATTGCCAGTCAACATGCTTGTTAATGCTGCAATAAATGATAAATGTCGATGACTTTAGAAATTTTCACACAAAATTCTAACCTGTGATTTTGTCATGGTACGTTTCCCCTTTTCTCGCCTCGAAATGCTTCTCAATGTGTTTTGTTGGTTCTGTGAAAAATTCCAGGTAAGTTTCCAATAACCAAGTCTCATCTATCTCTGAGAGATAAAATATTATCGAACTATGGAACTGAAAATAGGGTCACATTGGGTTTTTCGGAGAAACTATATGTATGATAAAACAGCCATATCTGTTTGACATTATATTAATGAAGATATTCTATGCCAAAATTAAAGGTTCAGATTTCGTGATATGGAATTTTCAATTACATGTATACAACGTTACTTTGTAGTATGAGATGACACTTTTTTACCCTAATCTTAAACCTAAAACTGCAATACAATCTTTAAACAAATCGTTCGCAATTACTGAATGTATGCATAACCAAAAAACGTTTTTTACAAATCTCCTCTTCTGATGTTCAATACACAAAATGGTTATGCTGTGATATGAGAGAGAGAGAGAGAGAGAGAGAGAGAGAGAGAGAGAGAGAGAGACCGTGCCTGTGTAATATTGTAATTCTTTAGATCAAACTTTAATCTCTTTTGGCAAAAATAATGTAATGTTCAGTCTGAAGACTTGCCTGTTTGGTTTAGTGGTGGCCTGATTGTTGGCGTGTCATTATCTGTAAATCGAAAAATATTTCTTATTCTCTTGAGTTCGTCTCTTTTCTGAAGCGATCTTCAAGTTTAGCAAATGTTTCTCACGAGTCCTGAATATTACAAGAAAATTCAAATGCCAGAAGAAGCTGCAAACTAGTCCATTTTCTTTTTGATGTAGTTTCTAAAGGAAATAATTATTCACTAGTGCCAGGTGTTATATGATAGCATTCAAAGACAATTCTGTCTCCCCTTACAGCTCTAATTATCAAAACTAATCAGTGTCAGATAACCATTCTGAGTTTCGAGTGGAAGGTCATTACAAAATCCTAATTGGGTAAAATTTCGAGACACCCGATTTTCTTGTCGTTTCTGTGCATTCGCCCTCAATTATCTTAATTCCATTTATGAACATTGTTCGGTCGACATAAAGGCCAAGCATTTTATTCACTTGATCAGAACATTTTAGTGTCGTAAAACCCCTCACTAACCCCTTTTACAATATTTTCAAGCCATATAAAGTAGAAGACAGAGAGAAACAATTAAGCATCGATCATGATCATACAATGTCTGTCAGAAACATCCATGTTAACCAAATCAAAGATATGATAAAAAGTAGTGATAAACTATATCCTTGTCGCTAGTAAATTAATTTTGTTTATAGCATGTCTTAGTGGTGTAGTCTTAACAACTTTCTTGCATGACACCATTCAAGTCTGGAACATATTATCCAGATTTACCGAGAACATTTCTGTTATAAACCATTTTGAACTGACTGGTGAATCTGACCGTTTTAATCAACATAGATCAAGAAAAACAGGGTCGACAATTATTTATATGTTGATATTTATTACTGTTTATGATACATGTTGAGCCTAGCTAACTTTATTATTATTATTATTATTATTATTATTATCGTATCTTGCTATCCTGCTTGTTGATATTCGCTACCATATATTTTTTCAATTTGATTCACCATTTGATAGTTGTAATTTAGGAGGCTTGTTTGATTTTGCATATATGTAATGTGTTATGTTTCTGTTCATAATATTACATGATTTATTTTAATATATTGTATACATTTAATTTACATGTTTATCGTCATCTCGTCGGTCGAACAAGGTGCCTCATTATTTCACTGCATTGTCTTTTAAATATAATTTCCACCAAACAATAAATGTTGTATAACTATCTGAAGTACATATCAGGTTAGCTATATAATTAAAGTCAATACCAATCAATGAAGCGATTATAATTCCAGTTTTGGCATGACTAAAGTATTCATCAGAGTCGTCAATATCGGTAACATTTCCAGTTTTGGCGCGATAACATTTCCAGTTTTGGCGCGACTGCAGAATACCTCAGAATCGATGAATATCATGTTTCCCCTTTTAACATTATTTACATTTTCTCAAAATACACTTCACATGCAAATAACAGGATTTTACATAAAGAACGTGTTATCAATGGAACCTAAGACGATGCTACCAATACAGGTACACAGTTGTGCCAATGCTCATTTTATTTGTACATGGACGTATCTATCCATACCATCTGTCTGATGTCATGTGAGGAAACGGAAGGTATTAGAATGAACTAATCACCTTGCTAAAGGGCTGAGGGACCGACCGTTTAATTTTTCTCGTTTTTTGGGGTAGTGGTAGTGGTAGGTGGCAATAGGCTTGTATTTTCTTTGCAACCAGGAGCTTTTTTTTTCATTTACATCAAGAGCATTTTATTTCAACTAATACAATGGATAGCATTATCTTCTTTTCTACAGATCAGAGCAAGTGTATTTTTTCAAATGTTATTAAGTGCCAAACAGAAATACTAATCAATGTAATCATTGGTGCCTGAGTCGTCTGCGGTTCATAATCAGAGTCACATTCAGCTTCCAATATTTCACACTCCGTCCCTACCGAGGTCAAGCCATGCTTATCTGGGCTTTAAATATTTATGTTTTAATTAAATATATAGAGCTTTATCATATCAGGAATATAGTTTTAGTGCAGTAAAGTGTTGTCATTTTGCGAAGAAAGAAACGTTGTCCGATGAAAAAGATGAATGGTAATCCCAATACCAATTTTAAACTTTGATGTTTTTTTCTTTATAAGTTCATGCAATTTTCATCAATTTTGTGCTTTTGTCATCATTATAATATACCAAGCAAAAACATTCACATCTTCTTTGAGACATTAAATATCGGTTCATTGGTCTGCATAATTCGTCAAAAAAGACCTAAATATTAGAGAGACCAGGTTTTAAACGTTGTTTTTAAATCTTCCCTCGATTGTTTAGTTTAATATATGAATAGAGTATATAGGATCAATCTTTCGTAATTACCGTGATTCTCGATAGAGTATAAAGCCGTGAAGCATTGTAATTTTTTCTAGCAGATCACATACAGTTTACATTGGTAACCTTTATATTTTCCGAGCCATTAGGCATTTATTTGAATTAAATTTATTTCATCTTAGTACTTTCTGAGAGAAACAATAAAGCAAGTATTTGCATAGTTGTATGTAGCCGCTATCGTGACAGAAAATAAAATTTACTTACAATTGTATGCAGTGTTGAAAACAAAGAAGACAACCAGTATAGATACATGAGTGCTTTTGAATGTCATCAACTGGAGAGAGAGAGAGAGAGAGAGAGAGAGAGAGAGAGAGAGAGAGAGAGAGAGAATGGAACTTTTTTTACGAATTACTGACTATGAAGATTCTAGGTAGCTGACTGTATTAGTAGATGTGATTGCCGGAATAATGTCCCATAACAGAAATGAGAGTTTCCGTAACATTTTAATATACTAAACTAAGATTTAGTTGTGCTTGTTATATAATACTGAAAGACAACTTTGCATATCGTCGTATGATAACTAGCACTAGCAAATAGACCAATATTAGTTTATCTTGACAGAAACTTAAACTTACAGAATCTTCGGTTGTCAAAAAACATCGGCTCCTTTTCTGTTGGATGCACTACAATATCCGGATGCTGTATCATTCTGTGCCAAAGATCTGTTATCCCACATTTTGGAAATCCAGCGATGATGAAATATGGAAAGCAATATAAACGGCCACCAGAGTCTTTTGTCATATTGATTGCCATATATCCATTTTGATCGGCCACACCCCCAGCAGGGATCTGATGGTCACTAGTCAGTTTTATGTCCTGATTGTGTCCACGACCAGTGTTATATCCCGTCACGTTATTTGAATATTCGAACATTCCTTTCCAGTTTCCATCAACGACAGTCACATATCTGCCCATTGTTGCTTCGTTTTTGATGAAACATGGATTTTTATAATTTGGCAAGAAATCAAATTTAGGCTGGGAAAAGTAAAAATATGTTTGAGTTGAAGTATTGTAAGAATCATCTTTAAGATTTTATTTTAATTTCAGATATTTATATTTTCTAAACAGCTTTCATGTATGCATGATAAATCAGAAAAGATGGTGTTTCACCTTCGACCAAAGCAGTTGCGATATTTCTGCCAATTCGCAACTTGCGAGAAATATAAGCTTTTGGCAAAATATTTATGATTTTGGCGAACCGTTCCAGCAAAAAAGTGAAATTTTATTTGCTAGTGTTTACTAAGTTCAGGCATTTTCAGAAATGGGAGCGTGATTCCTGTTCATGTACTGCATATCTAGTATGAATTACATGGATTACACAATTCCAGAGGATTTTGTTAGCATTTTCTTCTGTCGACTTCCTATCCTGATTGCAAGCGTGAATTTTAGCTTTTGATACTTAGCCTGCTTCATTACTGTGCATTTCTGTGCTTGCTTTTTCTGTCTGGTTCTTTTGTATATTTTATAACTGTTCCTAATATTATGCATTTGTCTTAATTTTAGAGTTTTAGGCCTGTATTACAGTGTTGTATTACAGTGTTGTACTACAGTAATTATTAGAATTGTGTTTCCTCCCTATTAAATATCTATTCTAATCTGCTAATTTAGCCATTTGGATTTAGCTTCGTCTGGGCTCGTTTTATTTTATTTTGTTCACTAGTTCATAATGTACATATCATTTGTATACTTGTATTCATTTGCAATGTGTAATTTAGATTTATAATACCTTTTAATGCATGCATGACTATTAAATATGCGAGAACTGGGTAATGAAAGTTATGTATGCATCTGTATGTTTCAAAGCTATGTCCTTTATAATTATATAGCGTTCGGTCATCTTCTTGTCAACCTTGTTAATATTTATTCTAGCATAAATCTTATTTGTATTTTAATATGTATCTGTGTATGCAACCTCTTGAATCAAATTTTGTTTTAAAAAAATAGCTCCATCCATTATTTCTGTTGTTATGTTTTTCTGCTGTTTTCAAATCGGTAATATAGTCCATATAACAAATGCTTATTGTTACTTTCCTTAAATGCCAAGTTTCAATAACACTTTTTGACCTTGATGTTGATTTACATGATAACTTGCCACTGATCTTCTACGTAGTGAGTGAAGTAATTGGTTATTCTCTTTCATAACCTGATTTGAAGGCTTTACAAAGATTTAAATATATTGTATGACACAATATGCTGAAATGTGACATTATTTGTTCATACAGTCCAAAATGTGATATACTTTTAAGCAGTTTCAAAGCGCGGCCTTTAGTTCTATAATCTATATCTAGTCCAAAGTTGACTCTGTTTTTCCCTCCCCATTTTGGTGAAGGTCAGGGCACATTTTCTGTTGAAAGGTTAGAACACGCTGAAATAGCAAGGGTAGCAGTGAACAGAGGCCGTTTACTAACAGACTTTGCAAAGTTAAGCGACATTATATCGAACCCTGCTTGTATAAATTCGATAAGAAAGTGATTTAGTTTCCCACACAAAACAATTAAAACATATTACAACTCTTGATAAGCTGACATGCAAAAAAAGTACAGTGTTTGTAAACTGGGCTAAGTACGTTATCATTTTTCACACTGACTGCCCACGTGATCCAAAATCTAGCGACCTACATTTTCTCGTATGTCATAGGTCAAATGAAGGCGTGACACAAACAAGGTATGGAGGAAAAAGGCTAGTTATAGTTGGATTGTTCGAACAAGTATGCCGAAAGACTGGGCAATCAAGAGAGTAAGAAATGTATTTATGAATAGAATCGGTTGGTAAATAGAGCATAATAGGCTATCTTGGCGTTTTAAACTCAGAACTCACTTTCCAATTGTTACGTGTAAGAAGATAACTGTTCTACTTATCGATTTCAGGTTGTGCTTGATAAAATGTAGCTTCTGTGCATTTTTTCGTCATTTCCGGCTTTTCAATAGCGGGTGCTCTCCAACTACAACATAACTTTCCAAATAGTTAACACTATGCACGAAAGGTCTGAGGAAGCTGATAATATCATCACTGAACAGTTAGTTACTCTTCACTTGTCGCCTCGATTCCTGCGAAGTTCATGATCTGCAAGGCCTTGAAAACTGTCTGTTAGTCTAGAGGCTCCGTGTTTTATGCTCTCCGTTAGTTTAATGCAGTTTATGGGGTTATGTCTTGACATTAAATACCTCTTACAGAAACTTTCCAAGTATTAGGCAAATGTTACTAACAATGACTGCCTCTTCTGATATTTTTCATTATGTTTAATTATCAACATGGAAGACTTCGCACTGCTGATTAAGACAGTGCTGTTTTATAGAAATTTATTCATATTAGAAAATTTAATATTAAAACTAAACAACACCCAAACAAATGAAGAAATATAGGTTGGATGTACCACAAAGTATATTGAACTCTCAATTTTTGTTTATTTTTATAGCTTGCCTTCATTTTTTTTTAAAGTAAGTGAATTAGTATTCATAGAAAATTAGTTGTAAATTCGGTCTCTAAAACTGATACAAGAAATTGTATAATTGCTGCTAATCCACGTCCATGCAAAGAAGATTGTGGTGAAGTTTTTTTGTTCTGGATTGTTAACAATTTTCATTGCGATTGAACTCTACTCTTTCTTGGTTAAAAATAGGAAAAAAGTCATTCTTTATTATCGTCTGGTCCTCGAACGGAATTTAGACCTGCTCCCCATATAGAATGGGGATATTTTACTTGCAAAAGTAATGTGTGGTCATTCTTTTCAAGGAATTATATCTGTTTTTTAATCAACGTGCACGTTGTATTGTTAGACAGTTAAATGTTACCACCCATTTACATTATTTTACATATTCATTTTATAAACATACAAGGTAGATTTTGTGGATAAGCTTTGCAAAATTATTATTAAGAAGCGAATGTACTAGAGAAAACAATATAAACAATGAGAATACTCAGAACAATATAAATATATTTACACGATATAAAATCCAATTAACCGAAGACAAATCAATATAAGTATTCCAGCGAAGTCAAGGCATACATAGAAACAATGCATACCTGTGCCATCAAATTTTGCAGACAATGTGCTCCCCATCGTCTGGCAGCATATTGGGAGTGCGAAAGCGTAGACGGAATCCATAAACTGACTAAACATATAAATATAATCGTCGCACAGATAATCCACCTGTGTCTAGAGCAGATTCTTCTGTTTTGCCAGTAAACGTGCATACAAAACCCCATCCTATACTTATTCATGCTAAATTCAAACCTTTTCTGATTCGGCATAACGAGAGAAAGAAATTAAATATTCCATTTCGATCTTCCAAATAGTTGTTAATAACATGTACGACTATTGAAGAAAAGGAAGGAAAGAGAAAAGATCTGTAGTAAATAACCCTGACATAGGACACGGCGGATCACTGCGTCATTTGTATCACATGACTAACAATAATTGGCTATTACGGCTCGGGACCAGTCAACTGGTTGACCGACATTTCAAAGGAAAGGTCGGTCGAAAACATTTTAGTTACTGGAGTATTTGAACATGATTTCTGTAGGAGAACAAGCTGATCAGACACAAAAACTACTCAGTCGAATCGGGGTTGTCAATTCTTGCCCATAACGTATATACCTGTACAACACATTGCAATAGGGCAGGTAGCAAGGCTATTGAAATAGTTCAATGGAAACCGACCGTTCAGAATTGTGGTGAAGATCAGTAGAGCAACTTAGGATAAATAGAGATACAACGGTAGGGTTAGAAAGATATAGAATGCATTGGTCTTCTTGAAATGGCTTCGTTTATGCATATTATTAGCTAATATATGTGTAGCAATGCCAATTAAAAACTGCTAAACAAAGATCAATTAAACATTTATGTATAATTGGTTTATCACCATATAAACAAAATTATACAAACCTTTTCTGTTGACATTATTAAAGAATTTACGCTTAAGATAGCTCTTAAAAAATCAACAAATTTAAGATGCAAGAAAGGCATTCGGACATGAAAACGCTTATTATATTCGTGTAATATTAATTATTGGCATCAGATTCGTGTAACGTTAGTAACTGGCAAATCACATTACATATATGCAATCATAAAAAACATGGTATGTACAACACAACATATTTTGCATTACAAAAATACAAGTACTTAAACTGGGCTGATGATATACATTATAAACACATTATACAACCTATCTCACTTGTTTGACAACATGTATATAGGTGGCTTTTGTGACGTAATCAGCCACTTTGTGATTTCTTCCACACAAGGACCACTATATTAGATGCGGCGACTGGCTTGCTCTTTCTCCCTTGGCGCACCACAATTTTGAAATGAAAAGAAAAGTCACTATACTTAAATAACCTTGCAATTTGATTATTTAACGATATACCTTTCAACAACACACTTGGAACAAATTTTCACACATAATAGGTCCGTACTTTAAAATAAAGTTCTAAATGATCTCATGTGGAATCAATACAGAGTTTTCACCTCAGCTGAATGATCACCTCAAAATGCCCGTATGGGAAATCTGCCCTTTGCATTTGTCTATTTAAAACGTGTCACTACTTTTCTTTTGTTATCACTTTTAATCATATTGATAGATTACAGGCTGTTATAAATCATTATTGGTTGTTAGCAATGTAGAAAGAGTGTTGTTGTTTTGTTGTTGTTCTTTACCTATTGTCCATCTCATATTGTACTAGATATGAGACTAATGAGCCTCATTCAGTATCCAGTTTACACTGACGTTGCTCACTAAGATGTTATATTTCCCCTAATATTCGGTGCACCCTGTTGTTTCTAATAGTCAGTCAGGTTAAGGTGAGGACCAAAGTATCTCGAGTACAAACCAAATGAGACTGAAGAGAAGGGTTAACTAGCTTCCAAAATTTTACAATTCTTAGTTTAAGGACAGAGACATTTTACAAATTTAAATTGTATATATAATGGATCAAATTGTATATTTTGTCACATTAATGACTGTTGTCGTATGCAAACGAAGATATTTTTATTTTCGTAAACAAGTTTCTTACGAGGATTGATACAATGCTAGGTAAGGGTACTGTAGAAACATGAGTGAACTCTCTTTAGAGCGTAGCATAAATAAACAGCAGATTCTAACGATTGCGAATTTACTTCTATGAATTTGGGTTTCTATCTTTGTTTATTTCTGCATTCAAACACTAATTGTTGAGTGTTTGCAAGTTTGCAGTCTATTTTGGCAACAGACGTTGTACCAAAATTTCGATTGTCACTTAATTTTTGATTACAATAAAGCCTGATTTCTTAATCGTTTTAAGACATGCCTATGATTGTGATCAGAGTTAAAATCGCTACTACTAACATATTTTTTACTGCCTTTAGTTAAGAGGTTTTTCTTACAAAATATGCACCGTTTGTTTTTGAGTGTAACAGATATACCATACTGTAAGGGTAACGTAGAATATCGAATAACATCGGGTCATTAAGTTCAGTCACTGACAGAAAACTAATTATAGACAGGTAATGCTTGAAGCCTACTTTGTTGATACTTAGGATTCAGTTTTAGGCATTCTTGATGACACCTTCTCATTGATTATATTGATGTATACTAGATGGTCAGTACTCTTGACATCTTTAAGATCTGTTCATCCTAAATGAAGGGTGGGAACAAGTTGAAAAATGCAATATGACAACATATGGAAATGCAGGTCTGAATAACATACACAAGGGCAGATATACATCATAAATGATAAAAGAAAGTAGTTCCAAAAGTGATACTTCAGAAATGGTAAAAGAAAGTAGTTCCAAACGTGAAGTTGCCACTGTGGCGATAAATGTGGTATCAAAACCGTGGCTCTAACATTTTCTTCATTGTTATATTTCGATATCTCATTATGAAATATATAACAAATAAATTTTACCAGACCTTAAAGTAACCGAGGAACTTTGGGATAAATACATCGATATGCTACATACATTACAGTTTCAAGTATCCATGTCTTATTGGTGCTGTTGTTCAATTTTTATGTAGGATATAAAATGTGAAAGTGTTCAGATTAAACTTGTCTATGGCGTTCTAAGTGTCGGAGCAATTATTCTATTCTCTTAGATGTTAGTAAAATATTCTATCAAAAAAAAAAGAAAAAACCTTTCCTTTATTTGTCTTTAATCAGAAAATCTCAATTGCAAACAGAAACAATCAAAACGACAATAAATTCATGACAATAAAACATCATTTGATGGCTGCTTGCGATGTTTATATTAACATTTACACCCAACATCTGGTAGATCTTTAGCTAATTGACTAAAATTAAGTTTGCATAAATACTGGCCTATGACATACAATTTATGTGATCAAAAAGTCACCTCCACCTTCTATTTTTTACTCTAACGAATAGGATAGATTCTGAACCGGCAATAATAATTTTTAGATATTTATAATTTAACAAAGATCTGAAGAACAAAACATATTTGCATTTCGTCAAATTCGATAAAATGGACACAATGACGAGAGGTAAAGAAAATATACCAGTGAACAAGTTTGCTTCATTTAATCCTCTGAGGAACCCGGAAATTCGTTATAATTAATGTAGATGAAACGAAAGTGTACTGTAATGGAACAAACTGAAGTGAAAACAATGACAGCATTACAATCCTTAAAAAATATATGTGTCGCCTATGTTGTTTTTCCCACTAAAAGCTCAAACACCGATGACATATTAATGAAAACATATCTTACAAAAATAGGACGTTTACTTCCATTGCTTTCAAGGAAATAACATGCATGGTATGGCTACAACGATCAAAGAAAGAATATGGCCACTTTATACCGCTGCGTAAACAAAATGCGAGAAGTATAACTCAAATATATTTCATAAGGTTATAAAGATATGTGTGTGGATCATAAATTAAATTAAAAAGTGGGACGTCATTTGTGTAAAATCACACGGAGGTGGCAGATGTCCCACAGGAAACATCACCAAAAATGGTGACATGTCGTAAACAAAAATATTCTGAAATGTAAACCTTTAAATATAAATTGATAATTTTATTTAAGAAGTTGCTTCACAAATGCACACAAATACAACACCCTTATAATCAGCACAAACACACAAAACACCCTGTTAATCCACACACACACACACACACACACACACACACACACACAAAACCCTGTTAATCAGCACACTTAAATATAAAACCCTGATAATCATGATGACTGACAAAAAATATTTGAAATTCCTCGAAACTGTTAAATTGATAATTTTATTTAAGAAGTTGCTTCACAAATGCACACAAATACAACACCCTTATAATCAGCACACACACATAAAACACCCTGTTAATCCACACACACACACACACACACACACACACAAAACCCTGTTAATCAGCGCACTTAAATATAAAACCCTGATAATCATGATGACTGACAAAAAATATTTGAAATTCCTCGAAACTGTTAAAATTGAGTAAAATGCTACAATTAGCAGTGGAAATAGTTTTAAAAACCAGTATTGCTTACTATCAATTGATTTTACTAATACATTTTATATTTATCATAGTACGTACTCGGAAAAATCAAGTAATATACTATATAAATAACAAAGACAATACTGATAAAGTGTCATGAAAAGATAAAATATACGTTTTAATAGAAAACTACATTGAACATTTTAATCTTTCTCTGAAAATGAGTGTATTGTCCAGCTTGAATTGTATGACAATGAAACAGTAGTGTTATAAAACAAACCTGAACGTTTAACTTTCGCATGAAGAAAATAATAACTTAGAAAATTAGTTTTGAGGTAGGCATCTGAGGGCACCAGGCGAATAGGAATGTACACGATGAACCAACAGAACAGTAAACGATTAAATTAAGCTCATATAAATAATTTTGCACAAAATTCCGTTCACCTGCTTAATACGTCATACAGTAGATAATTGGATCTTTATCGAGACAATAAACGGAATTGATTATATCAATAAACTGGATCTAATAACTAGAAATATTAATCCTATGTATATCTCGGAACTGTACAACTCAAGCAACTAAATCCAGGTGAATTCAGTACTGTCTCTATTTTTATACGTGTCATAAAATAAAATCAAACAAACCTAAACTTTCAAATATTATTTGAAGCAGACGTTGTGCGCATGATTACGGGGAACTATTCTGCCACTTAATACTTTTAAAATAATACGACACCCTAGCTGACTGTTGATAACTGTTTTCAATGCAAAATCTCGATGACGTGCATGCTTCTTTTAGGTTTCGCCAAGAAATTAAGCGATTGCCTGTTGTGATCAAAGTATCGGGAATGAAAATAATAAACTATCGAAGTTATATCAACATTCATTTTGTCTAGAAAATCACTAACTGAAAGGATATATTATCATCATAATTGAAATTGCATTTTAAACTGAAATGTAAAGAAAGTATTTGCCCTATTTACAGTTACAATAAATATGTTCCAGTAATCCTGAGCATGAAAATTAGGAACAGAATGTCAGTTGATAAACTGATACAAGCCGCGTTCTTTTGCAAACCTTTCCGATATATTAAACATATATTGCAATATTAGTAGCCGTTCTTTGCCGCAAATGCATGTCCACTTTAGTATCCAGGCAAAATACAAATTACATCACCAATTTAGTAGCCCTGCCATATATGAAATACATCTTTAATTTACCCTCATGGTACCAAATCCATCGTTTATTAAATAGCCCTGCAACGTACCAAATGCATCGCAACTTTAGTTGCCCAACTGAGTATCAAATATGTCATTGCTTTAGAAACCATAACAGATGTGAACAGAGACTGCATATCGTTATACAGCAACAAACCGATTGTTTTTAATAATTAAACATCTACAATTTTCCTGTCACTTTTTGTTCCAATTTTATGTCATCAACTAATACTATGTTATTTTATGTCATCAACTACCTGGTAACATCTCAGTGATGTTTTGACCGATGTATTTAGGAATAGTTAGATACAAACGACACAAAGTTAGTAATTTACGAACAACTCATTGCCGAAAAGAAAAAGGAGTTCTAATTTTGGAACAGCAACTGAAATGTGAAGAAAGTATTTGTCATATCTACAGTTACAATAAATCTTTTCTATTAATCCAGAGCATGAAAACTAGAAACAGAATGTCGGTTGTTAAACTGATACAATCTGCATTCCTTTGCAAAACTTTCCGATATGTTAAACTTATATTTCAGTATTAGTAACCGTGCTTGCCAAGTACCAAATTCAGCGCCACTTTAGGAGCCCAGCTAAGTACTAAATGCAACACCACTTAAGTAGCACCGCCACGTACCGAATACATTACAAATTTAGTAGCCACCCCACCCACCACCCCATTTATTAAATGAACTCTACTTTAACCATGTCGTGTACCAAATGCATCGTTAATTAAGTAGACCTGCCATGTATGAAATGCATCGCCAGTTTAGTGTCCAAAATGTACACCAAAGACATTACTGCTGTAGAAACCATGCCGTATGTGAACAGAGACTGCATATTGTTTTACAGAAACAAACTCCCCGTTTTCAATAATTAAAAATCAGCAAGTTTCCTATTACATTTTGTTTTGAAATATGCCATCAACTAATACTATCTATAACTGGAAACATCTCAGTGATGTTTTGACCGATGTATTTAGGAATAGGTGGATACGAAAGGAAATAGTAATTTAAAAACAATCATCACCGAAAAGAAAAGGGGGTAATAATTTTGGTACAACAAGTCATGTCACATTGAACACTTAATGACCGAAGAATTCAACTACATTATGTTGTATTTTAATTAATTTTAAAGTTTTATAAAATCTCCTATTGAATTTGACTTAAAACAGAAATTTACATTCTTGCTTATGTACTATTAAATTTGATAAATTTATCAAATTTTACTCATCTTCTCAGGCTAGCAAATGAGAGAAAGTATTAAACCTTTTTCATAAATTCATATAAATAAGAGCACTCATGTAAGATCCAATATTTATGGATAGGTGTAATGAAACCTTCTATCACCAAGTAATGTCCACAGTCTGTCGTTGTATGGTCGATAAAAGTCTTGTAACAGTTTTCTTGTTGCCGGTAACATCTCAAATGTCCTTTTTCTCTGGTTAATCTTCTCTTTGAATAGAAATCTACTCGGAGCTCGCAAAGGTGGAAACTCTGAAGAAAATGAAAAATTAAAGGGAAATTTTAAACTATGTTTAAAGAAAGAATATTAAATGATTAATGAAATTAAATGAATCTTCACAACGAACGTTACAACCCAAGCAAAACTAACAATGGTTTGAAGAATTCGAAGCATAGGAGTATTGTCATAAAAGGTCAAAATTAAATATCACCACAGTAATATACATATTTAAAGAACTTAATTTTATTGGCTTTAAAATATCTCAAATCACGTTCTAACTCTAACGTAAAAAATCAACTGCATGTCATACTCTGAATCATGTTTCTTACAAACCATCAGATTTAGAACTTAAGTTTAACTGAAACTCAACTCCACTTGGACAGCACTATTGCGATTCTATTGGTCTTTTGGTACCGCTTCCAGGCAGATATCGATATGTGTTGAAATAAAACTAGCCAGCTAACACTTCATGGAATGAAATGATCTTTACGTGTTTTTGAGCTTTCTTCTTTTTCTCTTGTATTCGGGTATAAATTTCTGATATCGTTTTGAGCTATATTAATCTAGACAAATCCGAAACCTTTCTTCCATTCTTGTCCTAACAACGCGCAAGTTAGGAACATTTTTATTTGACAAGAATGGTTTAACTTAATCATTGTATTATGACAACTCTCCTTTTAATCATTTATTTTTATTTTATAATTTTGGGTAATAATAGTAACTTGTCTCTTGGATGGTCCCTCATAAAGGAACAAAACGGAATAGTCTTTATCAAAGATCAGGCTTACATGTATTCGTGAAGCACATGCAGTGTCTCTTATAGATATTAACCGATCTTCAAGTGGAATTTTTTTTGAACATTCTACAAAATGACGTTTTATGAGACCACTTTCCATCTGATTCTTAAAAAAAGACATTCTGGTTTTTATTTCTTCGTCACGGTGACCTGTACGGAGTACAAGATTGTTTGAACTACGTGCATCTAAGACTATATATACTCACATGAACTTTCAGATAATAATTATCCAGAATACAAAACAAAAGAAATATTTAAAAATTCGAAATACATCTAATGTGAAATGAGTTTTAGAAACAATACACCCATTCAACTTACCAAGTTGCAGAAAGTCAAACACTGTAACCAGAGTAGTCCTAACGTCTTTAACATAATCCTCTGTTTTAAGAAACAAAAACTGATCACGAGGAAAAACTCGAAACCAGTCTGCAATATGGATTGCGTACAGCCCAACTCGTATCCGATTCTGCAATATATATATATATATATATATATATATATATATATATATACCATATATATATATATATATATATATATATATATATATATATATATATATATATATACAGAAATGACCTTGAAGTAGCTATAATATTCAGTAAGTATGCTATAAAACAAGCGATGTTTTATTTAACTTAGTTATCATAGAAGATTAGGGTGGTAGAAATTATCTCGTTTGTGACATTTACAGAACAAAAAAAGTATTATAAAAATTTTTAAAATAATATCTTTTTAGTAGTAGTAGAAGCAATAATAATAATAATGATAATAATAATAATAATAATAATAATAATAATAATAATTTATTTTGAGACCTGAACTGAGTTAGAAAGAAGAATCTCCCTAACCTCACTAGAACCACAAAGTAATTGGTATTATACAAGTATGGGTTATATTTTTTACAAAAACCTCAAGTAAATGGTATTCTACAGGTATGGGTTATATTTTACACAGAATCCTCAAGTAAGTTGCATTATACAAGTATGAGTTATATTTTGTATAAAACCCTCAATTAACTGATATTATACAAGCATAGGTTATATTGTATATAAACCCTCAGGTTACTGTTTATATATATATATATATATATATATATATATATATATATATATATATATATATATATATATATATATATATATATATATATATATATATATATATACAAGAAAGTAACCTTTATTGTTGTGATGGACTTGTTATAGGCA
The DNA here is from genome assembly GCA_016617855.1 of Megalonaias nervosa. Classification (NCBI taxonomy): domain Eukaryota; kingdom Metazoa; phylum Mollusca; class Bivalvia; order Unionida; family Unionidae; genus Megalonaias; species Megalonaias nervosa. The sequence continues at coordinate 39,454 of JAECUM010014648.1, forward strand.
CATCCTCGTTCAGTGTTATATTTCAGGCAGTCTTTAAATTTGTTGACAGCATCTACAGTTACGTTGTGGAATAACTCTGCACTTGTCGCGTAGTTAAACTGTTCGCTGAAGTATAGATGCCCTGAAAGTAGTCTGCAACATGAAAATGAGAAATGTACAGTATTAAAATGAGAAAACGTACAGTCTGTTCCATTTCAACGTGATATTAGAAATACGTTAAAAATGAAAAGAGAAACGTCTTGAAGAAGAATTAGTCTTCCAAGATAGGTGAAACTTAGAATTAATGTTTACGTTCAAGTAATTGAAACAAAAAGCAATTTTTGGGGCTTAAGGGCTTTTGGTGTGGAGCTGTACTACAATTTTACAATTGTACTAGAATAGAGTTCACTGTTATACACGAAGTATTGTGTGTTGTCTATTTGGTGTCTGAGATACATATAAATTTCAACATAACTGAGTCTGACAACATGCCTTGTATGTATTTTAAACTTATTGTTGCATAAAATATGTTCTATTTCTGCGTACGTGTACAATATATGCATAACCTGGAATACCTGTATAAGCAAGGCAACACGTATAAATGAAGAGATAACACGACGTAAGGCACACAACGAATCCTAGTTTTTAACCGAACAGATGTTTCATGAAATCTGTGTGTATTCCTGAGTACAATCAACGAACTGTTTCATTCTGACGATGAATTGCCCAAATGTGTCTGAAATATTTCACCACAAAAACATTAACCAAATAATATAGAGTATGTTAAAGAAGAGTGATTTGGAAAGCATCGTGATGAGTATGGTACAAAGGAAGAAACCAATCACCATAATGAAAATTCGGGAAGGAGAAAGTGGAAAGTTTAGACAGTAATCTGAAAGAGGCACAGGGGGTATATGAAGAAGTGAAGAAAGCTGTAGCCAAAACAGAACACAACAGACCTAAAAACTAAATGGGGCAAGAGAAGATAAATCTCATTCACAATGTAGTTTGGATAGGGAGTTCACGCTAATTAATAAGTGACTCCTATGAAATTCTAGCCAAACATAACTTGCAGAATGGTTGGCCCGAAGTCGAGGATCATTAAATTAATTTCCGAGGCTATGTAATCATTCGGAAAAGTAAAAGGATCACATAATGCTCGATTTCAAAGTAGGGTCACGAATATTACTGAATGACGCATTACAGATACGAATATTTGGCACTATTAAATAGATTCATGCGGCATGGGGATATTTGAAAATACATTGTACTTCAAAGCAACACACACGTGTGTGTATGTGTGTGGGGTAGTGGGGGTGGCGGTGGAGTATGTGTGTGTGTGTGTGTGTGTGTGTGTGTGTGTGTGTGTGTGTGTGGGCTCATTGCAGTTGAGATTGCACATGCACATGGATTGAAGATGCAAAATCTAGTTGCAATTAAATATTGTTTAGATTAGTATGACTCATATATATATATATATATATATATATATATATATATATATATATATATATATATATATATATATATATATATATATACATATATATATATATATATGACAATACTATTTCACAATTCATGTTACATCAGATTCAATAGCAACTGATATACCCAACAGATCCATATTTTAAAAACTTTCAATTAATAATAATTCTAATATCGCAATGAACTGAGTCAAAGTGTGTTGCTTTTGATTTGAAAAATAATTAAATGGTACCATATAGATACACAAAGTAGACGTATTTCATATTTATCTTTAAAACCTATTGATATCTTCGATCGATATAATAGCAATAAAAGCTTTCCAAAACTGAAATTGGAATAAATTCAATACAAAGTGGAAATTTAAGTTTAGGTTAGAAACGGAATGTAACATTTTGTAGGCAGGCTATATTTCAGTAAGTTTTTATATTTCTTGCATATGCAAAAATATCTTTTGTTATGCAATATCGAAGGGAGTTATTTTATTTATTTTATATATTTTATTAATAGTTATAATAACTATTCATCTATCTGTTATATGTATTCTTGATGTATGTCAAATTATTGATCGTATATGCGTTCGTGCCTTCTTATGTATCTACGGCCCATGACCAACCCATGGAGGAGATACAAATTTCAAAAACATCATTCTTTATAACGTACGTGTTGATATGCATGTGAATATTCAGTTTTAAGCATTTCCTAATGAATACGAGCTTTTGGGATATATAGCATTACTGGAGAAAAACAAATATGTGTGTGTGTGTGTGTGTGTGTGTATATATATATATATATATATATATATATATATATATATATATATATATATATAGAATTATAAATATACACCAGACAGAACGGAAAGTGCTATCCCTGGTTTCTATAGAAGAATGCTTGATAATAGTAGGCAGAATTCATATTTAATACAAATAATACTATCATACAGGTTAGATAATTTTTTGGTGATGCGTGCTTAGTCGTGAAGGAATATGGACTGGTGTGTGCAGGCATGGTGATGGGTGCCGTTTACACGCGGACCTGGGTTCGATTTTCTGTGGAGTAAGAATTAAAAATTCTCTAACCTGTATGATAATATTATTTGTATTATATATATGTACCAGCCACCCGGAAATGACAAAAACACCCATTAAAAAATAGGAAAAACTTCTCATTTAAAACACAATCATATTTGAAATTAAATTCAATAAGGTGTTTTACCAAACATAAACACATCATGGTGTGTATAATAACATAGAGGCGGCAGGATAATGAACATTATTATAATATTGTACATCACACAAACAAAACGCAGAAAGAGAGAAATGTCAAAACAAGAATAGCCAATAACACATCATATATCAATCAACAAATTCATTATTTTAGTAGTACTGTTTCCTTCTTGTTGCAGACACACTCAACAGGTACCAAATGTTAAAACACAAATTCTGATTTTTGCTGCAAAGAACAGTAATAGTAATTTGAAATGAAGACTAACGGCAGAACATAACCAGGAATTGAATGACTTGATATTAAGACTGACAAAGAAAAAACAATTCTCTAACTTGACTGCATATGCATTACACCAAATATATTTTCCGAAATAGATTGTCAAATAATCATTTTATAACACGTGTAAAGTGGAAACTATTTTAAAATAGCCTTCTATTAAAACGTTAGCACGCTAGACCTATTTTTTTTTTATTTTTTTTTTTTTTTTTAATTTTTTTTTTTTTTTTTGGTTTCGTTTTGATTCATACAGACGCATGGCTATTTTTGGTTCATTAAACACTATTATCAATTTTAACAATGATTTTCGTAAAGTCAAATCTTTGAGAAAAATTCTATCGAGACAAGCTCCAGAGACTATCATGATCGATAACCGATAGCCTTCCAAACTATGGTGGTTTAATTTTCCGCGAAATCCGTTTAAGTGCGCGTGAATTAGTATATTTTATAAAGTCGTCCTGATCTAGATTTTGACAATAGACATTATAAAAATAAAAAATAAAGTCAGGCGTTATATTGCGAGAGAGAGAGAGAGAGAGAGAGAGAGAGAGAGAGAGAGAGAGAAAGCTAAATAAAGTCATACAAATTCCTGTCATCATGCAAATTGCTGTCATCATACAAATTCCAGTCATCATGCAGTAATTTTGTCATGGTAAGCAGTAGATTTAGATCGGGAAATCGGTTTTGCAAAAGGACATTTGATATTGTAATAAAGAAATATTCGTCAAAGATAGTGTATGTGCTAAAAATAACTAACCACAAAACAGAAATACATCAATAAATGCTATGTGAATATAACAAATAAATCTTGCAATATATATCACACAAAACCACAAATATCATATATAGCAATCATTACAAAACGACAAATCAATCAACAAAGGCATGATTGTGTGCGAAAAAGAACAAGAGACAGAGAAAAAGACAATTTGTTTAGCACCATAGACCTACTTTACATTGTA
>JAECUM010014649.1:0-43790 GCA_016617855.1 Megalonaias nervosa
TATATATATATATATATATATATATATATATATATATATATATTCTGCTTACCAAAAATAGATGTCTGGAAATCATGAAAAGACCAAGTTGGACATCCAATCCAAACTCTTTTCATTTGCAACCAACTATATTTGGAGTAGTAATTACTTTCACAATCGACGGATGATAGACACCATGCCATCCAGTATGTGTTTTAATGGTCCCTGACGAGTCAAGTTGAAATTTTTGGGAGAAATCTGCTATAATTGCCTTTAAATTGGACGTTGTGTTATTGTCATTGTAACCAACTTGGTTTTATTAAGGCCGCATGTTGATTTTTTTTTCTGACCCTGACCATCCTAGGTATGTTTCAACTGAATTATATTTTAATTACAGTACATACTGTTGATCAAATTAAGTTTAATTTTCACAAAATTATTAATAAACAAAATAATTAAGATTTAAGTAAGGGGGCGCCAAGTTTATGTTTTGTCCCTGGGTGCTAAGTACCCTCGGTACACCACTGCTTCTTATTGCAATCCTATGACCAGCATGCTACTAGAAACAATCTACTGGAATGGCCATTTATCACTAATGTGCTCTTCATGCCATGTTGTTTATATAGACAAGTCATAAACTGACCAATCAGAAAGTTATTATTACTTGTACTATGATAGAACAAATTAGCATGAACAGTAATCAGGTAGCTACATTGTTCAGAGTGGACAAAACTTGACCAGGTAATCCTGGTTCAAAGTTGCCTAATTGGCTAAATGTATGCAAAGAGAGAACAATGCAATAATTGCAACTGGTGACTTTATTTCAGTTAGCAATAAATATGAATTACATGTATATAAAATAATAAAGTACCTAATTCTGCCCAGTGTGTGTGTGTGTGTGTGTGTGTGTGATTTGGATTTTTAATGTAGTTTTAACAATTTTTCAGTCATATCGCTACAATGTCTGCAGTGTGGCAGTTTACAGTGATGTCAAGCACTGGGGCATCATGCCGCAGACATGTAGCACGATGTCCCACCCAGTCACATTCTCCTGACACCAGGCTGACCAGTCCTAACACTAACCTCTTAATGCTGAGCGCCAAGCAAGGCAGCTGTAAGTACCATTTTTGTAAGTCTTTGGTATGACTCGGCTGGGGTTGGAACCCACGACCTCCTGCATCTGAGGCGGACACTCTAACCATTAGGACACTGGAGCAGTCCCTAATTCTGCCCAATTAAAATATGAATATATGAAATTATAAATCTGATCTGCCACATTAATACCTCCATTTTTTATTTATACATTTTGTAATTAAAAGATATAAATTAACCAAAGCTCATTATGTCTGATTGTTCTTAAGTGAAGAATGTTTTTCATTATTTCTTTTATAAACAGTATGATGAATTACCTTCATCATTTGCAGGTAAGCAGCACTTAATATACGTTAATAACATCTTAATCTATTGTACCTAATTTTAGTTGAAGGGAAATAACTCTTTTAAATATCTGTATACACTGATATTGAGAAATTTTATTCGTACTTATTGATAATAAGTTTTTTCCATAAAAGAACACATAATTTTACTTGAAGTCAGCTCAGTACAACAGTCCTATTAACAAATCTCGTGCTAATAGTTAACACTTGTGGAGACCATTTGGTCTATGAAATAACTTTAATGTTACTAAATCCTCTTTAATTACCAAAATTAGAAAATAACAATAATTCATAGAACAATAAAGAATTTGTATCATATATAATATTAACTGCAGTCATACTTACTGGTAAGAAGAAAAAGATAAGAGGAGTGGGCCATCTTTGGGCATTTTATAGGTGGAGTATGCAATTTTTTACTTGCAGTAATGATGGGAACCTCACAGTTGTCTGGCCCCAGAAACCCTTGCTATGAAGACAAAATGAACATTCTTTAATGTGTGTTACGAGTCTATGCACATAAAATAAGTAACAGAAAAGAGTGAAAAGCAACAAGCTTTGTAAAAGTCAACAAATAATTTATTTTCAAAGAATACAAAGTGGAAGTGTAAAAAAAAGAACTTACGGTACTGTGAACTGAATCCCACAATAGTTCAAGAATTACAGACGCAAGACCTAATAATAAAAGTTTTGAATAAACTTTAGTGGAAATCCAGATTAAGTCCAATGCTGAAAGTGTGCCTGTGATGGCTTGTAAAGTGTTGATGTGCCAACCGTCTTTTGTTGGATCACCACAATACAATCAAAGAAGAAATCCTTATTTGAAATTTCAGTAGAAGGTAAATTGTAAGGGAATTCCAATAACCTTGACCCAGACCAAAATAAACATGTTTACTTCTATTAATAATGATCCTGATATTAAACCCAATCACATTGAGAACATTTTAGCTATATATTAGTTGTTTACAGAATATATATAAAAAAGATCAACAATTCAGGTCAAGTAGAAAACAACTTGATTTTGGTCAAGGTTAAGTCCAACACACAATGTTACACACAATGTTACATAACAATAGTATATCATGAAATAAAACATTTATTAAAAAAACCTTATAAAAAATGCAAATTAAATATACAGAACATGTGGCTAGTTGCAAAGAAGTTGTTGTCTTTCCAAACCCACTGTCCTCATGGGTTTGTGTGTGTGTGTGTGTGTGTGTGTGTGCGTGTGTGTTTGGAACACATTTCGACTGCTCTAGTGGCCTAGTGGTTAGAGCATCTGCCTCAGATGCAGGAGGTCACGTGTTCAAACCCCAGCAGAGTCACAACAAAGACTTATAAAAATGGTACTAGCAGCTGCCTCTTTTGGTGCTCAGCATTAAGAAGCTAGTGTTAGGACTGGTCGGCCTGGTGTCAGGATAATGTGACTGGGTGGGACATTGTGCTACATGTCTGCGGCATGATGCCCCAGTGCTAGTCATCTCTATAAACTGTCACACTGCAGACATCATAACGATATGACTGAAAATGTTTTAAATCTATGTTAAAAATCCAAAACACACAAACACACACACACACATTGGAACACATTTTCCTCTGTTCACACACATAATTCACAGAAGGGAAGTCCAGTAGTTATCTCTCCTGTTCTGCTTTACTTTTACACACTCATGTTTTTATAAAAACATCCAATCACACAGAAGCAGACACAAACATAGATAAATTGGCCATTAGTGATCAGTATCTCTTTCTAAAATACTGGATTGGCCATGGAAAAGGCTGATGGGTAGTTAACGAAGGTCATTAACACAAGCCACAGCTCTTCAATTTTCTTTGCCACAAACATCTTCTCACCTCAGGATCATATTTCAAGACTCGCTTGAGACACCCATCATTCTATATAAATCTTTATAAGAGATACCACTGTGTATAACATACATGATATCTCACGTTCACTCCACATACAAATGGGTAAACAGGATTAATGAAACTATACTGGAGATAGCTGTCAATGTCTCTGTGTTAACCGGGGCCTTGAGTGGCCAATTGGTCTAAGGCACTCACCATTCCAGATCACTGCCATCTCACTTCTGTCTGCATGGGTTCAAGTCTCAGGCTTGGCTAACATGGGTATGTGAGAAAGCTTGCCAGTAGCTTCTTGTAGGTCAGTGGTTCTTCCCAAGGTTTTCTAGGGTTCTTCCTCCACCAGTTATACTGGCCGCCATGTATAGCCTATCTTGTGTTGAAAAATGGCATTAAACCCTATAACAACAACTCTGTGTTAATCAACATCTTGATTCTTAAGAATGGAGTCAAGAATAGTGAGAAAAACCTTTGATATTGCCCAGTAAAGAGATCAAATAATAATACCTTTTTTATGATGCTAACTCAGTTATAATATGCTATTCTTCCTGGAGACCCTCAGGATACATTAAGCATAAAAGCACAAAGTGTTTATGTTATGCATTAGCAGAACAAATAGGAACACATGCATTTTAAGTGTTTATGTTATGCATTAGCAGAACAAATAGGAACACATGCATTTCAATATTTACAATGACAACTGCCTCCAAAGATAATGGTGTAATAGTTCATTCCATAGTATCAAAGTAAGCAAACGATTTTAAAAACTTTTTTGAAGAAATGTTGTATTGCAATGAACATTTGTAATTGATTTCAATACAAGATTCTTGTATTTATGTTGTAACTTAAAGTGAAGCATATGATGCAAATATTGTAGATAACATTCATTCTTTACTTTCATCATTAATATGGGCTATTGCTATTGTTGATAACATTCATTACTTTCATCATTTATATGGGCTATTGCTATTGTGAATAACATTCATTCTTTACTTTCATCATTAATATGGGCTACTGCTATTGTGGATAACATTCATTCTTTAATCAATAATATGGGCTGTTGCTATTGTGGATAACATTCATTCTTTACTTTCGTCATTAACATGGGCTATTGCTATTGTGGATAACATTCATTCTTTATTTTCATCATTAATATGGGCTACTGCTAGGCCAATCGATTTAAATTTCAGCCTTTTCTTTTCTGAGAATAGAATTGTGGTTGGATGCAAGTATACTTTGGTCAGGTAAGTAAAAAATCTTAATATAATCAAGGCATATAGTTCCAACCAATTTTTCATTGTCCACTGCAAGCAGCTATTCATCAGTGAATTTTGTTAGCACAGTGAATTTTGTTAGCCTTTCAAACAGTCTGGATATAAATAGATTTTGGTCTATAATTATCTCGATTTGATTTTTAACCCATTTTATAAACAGGCAAAAGCCTTGGCAGCCTTCAGCTGAAATGCTTTGAATGATTAAGTAGGTAAGAAATGAAGCAACAATGTCAGCATATATATTTAAAATGAATAAAACCTATCTGATCCACTCCTGTTGAATTCTTTGACTTTTACTCTTTTTAGTTCACTTACCACATCTACATGTGACATAAATGAAATAGTGAATTGTACACGTTCAGGAAATTTTGACAATAAAATCCTAGAAGTTTTTAATTTTAACATAGAATTTTGCAATATTGTCAGTTACATTTGTTACATTAATGAAGTGCTCATTGAAGCTGTTAACAGTATGGTGTATATCATCAATTACTGTCAAATCAATTATTAGTTTATTCAGTATTTTACTGTTTCTATCTGGAGTAATATCATTCAAATCTTCCATATTTCGTTTGTGCCAATCCTTGATTTTATGAAATAGTCTCTATTCTGTCTGACGAAGTAGATTTTTGCTGTGAGCCATGCAAGTTAGAGGGTGTCTCATTTTGTTTTTATAGGACATATTGATCAAAAACCGAGTTCATAACAGCATACCAGGTTTCATGGGTTTCAGCTGGGTCTTCTATATTTTCTACACAAAAGAGGCGAGAGTTTGCTAATCAGATAAAATGTTTCAACATTGAATTTTGCAAAAACATCTATAGGAGATAACCTTATGCTTGGCATCACATATATCCTTGCTATTTACTTTGCATGTAATACAAATGAGATAATTGTGACTTATTAAGAAATAAAGGACCTGTGCTTAAATGATATTTCCTGACTTGTTACTATAAACATGATCAATTAGTGTACTTGATGTTTCAATACTTTTTGTAGGTAACATAAGATGAAGACATAAGTTGATTTGCATGTTCTTCGATTTCTGTTGTTGTGATCTTCGTCAACTTTTCAGAGGCAAGTCTTTAGAATTACATGTGTGCTTTCAGAACAGTCTCTTTGAAATTAATATGTTTGAATATTTTTAAATTATCACTCAGTGCAGACAGAGGTAGTATCTGTCTGATTGACACAAATCCAGTGAAGTATACAGGCCTGGCCCTAGGGCAAGGCAAACAAGGCAACTGCCTTGGGCCTTGTGCTTCTCGGCAATGCAATTATTTTGCTGGAGGCCCTGCGCTCATCGCTTGCTGCCTTGGGCCCCACATGCTGCCTTGGGCCCCGCATCTTACCATTTGCTGTAATGCATTTCTTTCTGTCATTTTGAAAACTGTTTCAATTACCTTTTAGAAGAAATCTGCTAATCCCTTATGTCAGTGTGAATTACAGCATCTCAAAATGATTTAGACATTTTAGCAGCTCTAGCATTTGGGAATATTTGATACGACTTTTTTAATTTCTTTTTCATTCATCTTTTTGAGTCTTTTTTAGCTAAATTTTGCCGGTTATCTCTTTGTATATTCCATATGCATTAGCTAAATTCATGTAATATTTTTTTAGTTGTGCTTTGTTCATTAATGAATGATAAATTCTTCGCTGGTTACAAAATCGAAAAATGGCTGACTGTGGTGAATTTAACTAGTTTATTTCCATTGAGCATCTATTTACTAGTTTTCCATGTCTACACATTATTATTTGCTGATTGTTCTCTTTTATCTATTAATATCCTCCGCAGAAATAACATTTTATTCTCGTCGATTTTACTCACTCTTTAAATCTCTTTTATTTGGTATTTCATTTTAAAATTTCCTCTACTGGTTTTAGTCAGTGTTCTCGTCTTCAAAAGGACAGGTGATAAGGAGAATCATTACATCTTTGGAAGAGATAGCGATACATACAGGGTTTCTGCAGACTTAACAAAAACAAATTCCATGACTTTTCCATGGCTATTTCATAAAACTCAACAACCACAATATTGATCGTAATTGTGTTATGTTCGAAACAACTTTTTTGAATTAGTGCTCTGCACTGCGAAATTAGCCGACATAACTTTTTTAACTCCATTGTCAGAAATTCCAAGACTTTTCCAAAACTACGCAAGGTTTTAAGAAATCTCATGACATTTCAAGGCCTTAAAATTAATTTTTTTAAATTCCAAAACTTTTCCAGGATTCCAGGGCCCGCGGGAACCAGTATAAAAAAATAAGTGGTGTTGTGACTTTTTTTTTTTCATTTTAAACACGTCTCAGTATTCGCTGACCTAGTATTTGTTTAATGTGACATGTAATGTTCTCTTGTAACACGTGATATTCGTACAAATTTCATTAACATCCCCCTTCGCGAAAATACAGGCTAACCGAAAGTAGGAAATTTCCGTTGAAGCCGATCGATTGGAAAGCACCCTCTTGGTCCTGGGCACTCTCGATTGAGCAACCCTGAATTATTCAAATTTCTTCAAAATTTCCAATCCAATTCCGTGCGCGTTGTATTAAGCGATCTTGAATGATCTTATAGCAATCACAACAGAAAAGCAAATTCTGAGGTGCAGTAGAGGTAATTATATCAGTACGCGAGGCATACAAAAGATAAGTACAAGATGAGGTGACATGGTAATACACTGAAAATGTAACGTCTTTGAACAGTTCTCACTTTCATTCAGTGTCATCCTCCGTCCGTCATCTCCACCACAAATACAATATTTGACTGTACTAATTAAAATTGGTTTGTTAGCTGTATTTGGCACAAGTATTTTTATTTTCGCGAAAAGTATTTGTACATAGAAGTTTTGACATAATACATACGCTATAAAATTTTACCGAAGATCATTGTTCTGAAATACTCTTTCACGATGACAATCTTTGGGACATCACACAAAATATTCTTTCTTTTTGTTAAATCTGAATGTTGTTTGTTTGTCAAAAATGACAGCATTTCTATTTAATAGCAATCTACATAACCGCGGTTCAACCTCACTATTCTGTTTTTCGATATAAGCGGAACTTCCATGTTTATTTTGTCGTTCGTGCTATAGGAGTACTTAATTGCAGGTATAATATATGTATCATTTCGATGAAGTGAATATCCTTATCGACAATTAAATCAGATTAAGTCCGACTTTGTTGTGGGCCGACTCCATAATGGGCCAAGGATGTTATGTGGAAATTTCTTAATTAAAATTTGTATGGGTCGAATCTGTAATGGGCCGACTTTGTTCTGGGCCGACTCCGTTATGGGCCGAGATCTCCTGTTACCTACAAGTGTCAGTTTCCTATAAGAACTCATCAAACAACTTTGATCCCATCTTCTTACTCATAATTTTTCTTTTGTTTGTAACATTTCTGAGTAGCAATTGCCTGCAGAGTATCAAAAGACGCCATCACTAGTTACGTCACAATTCACTTCGCCACTGTCCCGCCACATCTGCATATTCTACGTCAGTCCTACGACTCATACCTTGATATGATGAGCTACCATTCGGACCACAACAGATATTTACTATAAACAAGGATTGGCCGAAAAGCTGTGAATGCGTCTAATTTGTTTTCAGTCACATCTTCTCGGTCAATCCAACTGTATAAATAGCCCGTGTGGTCCAACTAGATTGCGGCTACCTTTTGCAAAGAGATTTCAGGCGAACAACCTGCATGATTTTTCTGTGAATACTGCGCCGACATGTCACTTTGGCAAATTTTTCTTTGGCAGAAACAACGGAGGACGTTTCGATTGTGACGCGCATGTTTCAAACGTTACATTATTAATGGATAAAAAGTCACTTTCGTTGGTTCATACGAGTTTATTTCATTGGCTCATTGAAGAAAACCTTTGTTAATGCATTTTGATTTTTAAAAAAAAAAAAAATAAAAAACCGATGAAATCTTACCGCAGGTAACCACGGATCAAACTTTAGTGTAGCGGAGTGCTGTTTGTGGCGTGCGATGATAGGAAACTGCCAGTACAGAGAGAAACCAATTCTGTGCAGTTCGATTGGTAATCATGTATGTTTGAATATTCCAAACTATGAATCAAGTGCGCCCCACGGTTTATAAACAAGGAAGTCGTTTTCCCGCATGCGCTCACACATTTCCGCTAGCCAGCTGTTGATATGCGGTCAATGTCCAAAATAGGCGACTACTCACCCGGATACGATGGTCGAAAGCATACGTAGTTTACAGAATTATAACGTTTAATATATCATCACATACAAATTTGAATTATTTCTCTATAATGGATGTCCTCACAGAAATTCAGTTGCGCAATTTAAAAAACCATGAATACAAAGCCACCGGGACGTCAATCTTCGAGCCAGCGATGCAAGTTTTCTGGCGATGGTTGGTTGAACAGATCCCCACAAGTTGGGCTCCGAATACCCTAACTCTAGTTGGACTGGCCTTAAATGTTGTGTCTTCAGTTTTACTTTTCATATACAGCTCAGATGGAGTGGCAGAGGTAGGCTTAAAAGTTGTAGGATGTCTAGTTTCACACAAGATGATCTTGGGATTCGTTTCCGTTGACCTTTTCCACCTCATATCAAATATTTGGACATGGTTATGCATCCCCGTTGACCCCCCCCCGAAAACAACAAACCAGACAAACAAAAAACAGGCTAGTAGTAATGTGATTAGTACCCAGGGATGGTGCTGGCATTAGTAAAAACTTGTAGCCCCAAAATTGTCAATCTCAATATTATTTTGTTGCCAGTTTTCAAAAACAATGTCACCATTTTCAGAATCCAGTACTGCCGGTTTATCATAATATCCTGTGACCAAGGTAATATTGTTGACTTGAGTAAATGTTAAGATAAGTGTGTGTGGGGGGGGGGGCTAAAAATCAAATTTAGCATACAAATGAAATTTGCAAGAGGTGACTTATTGTCAGTGAGTAGGATTTACACTGAGAAGAAATGAAAAATGGAAATTTTGAATAACTGAAGACAAAACTAGTCTGAAATACACGTGTATTGACAATTTACAGTTGTGTAGAAGAATCCATAATGCATAATTGTTTAGCCCTTGTTTGCTGTATCCCATTTTCAACAAACATGTATCACTAAACTATTCACTAAGATGTGCATTGTTGCCAGTAGCAAGAGGCTTTGTAGTTGTTTACATGTTAAATGTTTATGGCCTAGATTTTGGTCTGCTGGAGACAGCTATGATGTTGCCGATGCAACAAAAGTGGATGTGGCTGTTAATAGGGAAATGAAAACACATGAACAAATTAAAAAGTTTAATAAACATCTTTGCAGCCAAATATCTATGGATTTGAAATTTAATTTGCATTTTATGCTGCCTTTAGTAGCGATCATAAGCGTAAACATTTTTCCTGCAAAATAGAAATTTTCACAGCACAATAAAAGTGTTCCAGTCACTTTGGAAAATGCAACAATCAATCAGATTCTATTGCTTTTATATAAGTTTAGTGTTGACTTCCTTTAATGAAAGGTGCTTTGTTTTTATTGAAGATTGTAGTCATCTTGCTTTGATGAAAGGCGTATTGCAGTTGCAGCAGTAACATCAAATAATCCTAGAACTTTGATTGAGACTGATTTTTTTTTTCATGTGCTTAGTATTTATACAGAACAGTTGGTACTTCAGAGGTAATCTGTTTTCTTTGAAGTTTCAGCAAAACTATCTTTTGGGGGTACATTTTTTCTTTAAAAAAAGCACAAATGACCCAGCCATTTGGTCCATTTTAGCCGTTCCTGTTCCTGCCTTTGGAAGTTGATTGATTATAGCTAATCCGGTAGCGTGACTATCTGAATGTATCACAGCATACAGTGCCCAGGCCATGTGTCAGCATAAGCAGATTTAGGCCGATAAATCTTCCCCTCTCCCATGATGATATTGATTTTCGGTTTAGGGGCTGATATCACCTATTCATTACAACATGCAAAGTTCTGCAACCAGTTTTGACTGCACACATAGCTGTACATTGTAAACATTTACCAATATTTCTCATGGCTGTGGGAATTCCATCAGCTGAAGGGTTCTTTTGATGACATGTACATTATATTTCTGGAGCAAATCCTATGTTTGGTGATTTGTAAATCCACGTGGAATAGCACAACCATCTGTCCTGTGGCTATTTTGAATTTTGTGCTATATATAGCTGTTACCAATTACCAGTATGTGTCTAAAGTATACACAGGTTTGTTCAGAAAGATCTGCATGCAACAGAAGTGTACATTGTAATGAACAGGAGACATCAGACCCACATATCATCCATCAGTATCAACACAGATTTGGGGGGTTGATTTATCAGTCTAAAGCAGATGATGATGTAAAAATGTGCCATTAAGACGCATTTGTCAATATGAACAAAGGATTTATTTATGTAACAATAGATAGGTTTGATCACATTTTATATGCAAGTTTGCAGCTTCCTTTCATGGTGCCTTTGAATTTCAACACTCCAAACCCAAGATTGACATACAAGTATCAGCATCCAGAAATGTTGTTGCAAAAAAATCATCGGATGGTATATTTTGTCACCAATAAGTATTAAAAAAATTGCAATTTGAAACATTGGCAAAGCCCAGCGCCATCACTGTAGTACCCCTACTTCATTAACAGAGTATTAACATGAGCCTATGTGTATTAATGGAGCAACCAGGTTTGATTCACAGCTGGTACTTCTTCTGCCAATTATAAAAAAAATTTCAACATGTTTTTACATGTGCTGAAAGAATTAAATATTCCTCTTATTTAATTCCAGATTGCTTCATATCATTGTAGAAATATATGTAAAATATGTACCTTTGCCCAATATATTGGTTCATCTGATAAACTACATACGTTTTTAGCCTCTTTTTTGTGTGTGCCATATAAGGACATTGTTGCCTTATTTGGAAATGTAAACAAATTATAGTAAATACTGTATCCATTAAATAACTTCTTGTAGAATATCTAAATATGGTGTGGTAAGTCTTATTTGGAAAATGAATTACATTGAGAATCTCATGTTATCTGTCATGGTAGACAGGTTACAGTTAGAGTGAACATTCCAATATAATTTACCTGATATAAGCTTGATAACATTATCATAAGCCAAACTTTCTGAAAAACATAATTCTACTTAGTAGATTTTAACCACAGTCATCTTTTTGTCTTTGACTATAGTTTTATTGGCTCCATTACAAGATGTAACTCAGATCATAGCCTTGGCCATGTTGAGGTTACAACATCATAGCTAACATGGTATCAGTGCTAGAGTTAGTTATGATCAAAGTTGCTTTGAAAAATGCATTTTCAGTGATTAATAATAACTTTTTTGTACTTACCAGGGTCTCATTATTAGATATTTATATTTTTTCTCCCATAACTCTGAAGATATTAGCCTGGAACTGGCCAAAACTTGAAATAAAAAAATAGCATGATACCAAGCTTTCGGACATTTGATGATCATTAATTTTCTCTTCAACAAAGGGGAATTTGCAAAAATGTCCAAAGAGCAAAACAGTTTAAAAAATAAACTTCATAAATGTGATTTTCATACATTGCACAAATGAATAAAGAGGGACAGTGAAAACATATATCCCAGTTATTTCCCTGTGTACCGGTACAGTAATTTGGGGTAAATAATCCCAGATTGTACATTAAAATTCACTTTGCATTGATTTCCTCTGAAATGAAAGCACAACCCAAGTCAATCAAAGAATCTAAATATTTGTTACTATTCACTGTTTCAGCTTCATCCTTTCTTATTCCTGAAGACGGCAGTAAATTAAAAGACAATATAATGCTAACTTCTTTATGATGGCAAAAGGGTTAATGCACATTTATAACTATTTAGGTTGGTGCTACTAATGGCCAAAAGGAGCAGCCCAAATGTTTATTTATCTTAAGCCAGTGATCAGTGCTATTAAAATTACTTATCTGTTGGTTGAAAAGTTATGAAGTTATATTCTTTTGCTGTGTAACTTATTTTTGAGTCGGGATGAATGATGTCATTAGCATTAATATATTTAAGTACTACTTCTGGCATGTTAGCAGTGGATCTAACACTTTGGATGACGGGTATAACCCACTAAATTGTAACTTGATTAAAGGCAAGTCACATCAGTTAAAAGTTTCAAAAATATCTTGAAAAGGTTTAAAATGTTGCTCTTATGTGTTTGGTATTTGGCCTATCAGGTGGATACAATGCATATCATCATGCCTTCATTCACTTTAAACGTGACCCAGAATTACAATAATGCCACATATAAGTTACGGTGTTAAAATAGACCTGTTTTGGACTCTGGGTCCAGGGGGCAGGGGTCTAGTAGAAAATAAACTTTATTTTGCAGAAGATTAAGTCCAACATATAATGTTACATTATGATAGCATATAATGAAATAAAACAAATATTTTTTTTAAAAAAGTAACAAATAATGTAAATTAAATATACATTAATTGCATAGGTGTTCCAAATCTCACAGTCACATATTTGAGTGCATAATCAATGTAATCTTGCATCCAGTTGACAGACCTTGACTTGACTTTCACATTTAATTTGCTCAGCTTATTATCTGATATTCTACATTTTCATGCAGTTCATTTTTGCATATTTTCGAACTTTACCTTTAGCTGACACCAAATAGCCACTTTATTTCTGAGGTGTCATCAAACACTACTGCATACCACTCTGGGAGCCACAAGTCTGATAGGATTTTGATCAAATTAGGAATATGGGGCTGTATCTTTAATCTCTTGGATGAGTTAGATTGTGCACATGTGATACATTGCGTATAATGGGTTGAGCTTGTTGCCACTGTAGAGACTCTATTTAGTTATATTACGAACAAGATACTTTATCATTCCCTTAATTTTTTGGATAATATTTTTATCACACTTTTATGAGTTTTTTGAGTTACACAGTCTGGGTGAGTGATGTCAGGCCTTTTGTTTATTCTTTTACATCCTCAGATGTTGAAACTTTACCCCATTGATCACAGAATTATATAAAAACAGTTTTATTTTTCTCTTTCAGGCTCCAAGACTGGTGTACCTGTTTGTATCTTTGTGTTTATTTGCATACCAGTCTCTAGATGCTATAGATGGAAAACAAGCCAGGCGTACAAAATCTAATACACCACTTGGGGAGCTGTTTGATCATGGCTGTGATTCAGTTTCCACAGGTGTGTCTAAAACTGCAGTGATCAGTATACAGGGCTTTCCTAATCAACCGTGAGCTGGGTGACTTACCTGGCTACATTTACTTTACATACAGCTACATAAAAATAAACCTGATCCCCTTTGGAGGAGGTCCCATAAGTCCCCCCCCCCACTTTAGCAACTCACCCTCCAACTTTAAATCTAACGGAAGGCCCAGAGCATATGATCTGTTGTAAATATTAACTTGCAAACTTACCCAGTTCCACAAATTTTATTTGATATACAGTATCCATGGCCCGTTTTAGAGGCCGTTAAGACAAAATAGACACCCCAGTGACAGTTATTTCACACATATATGCAAAGTGAAGTCAGGTTAATTGTTCTCAGCTTGATCTCTTCACACATACTCCCATTTCAAATCATTGAATGCTTTCAGATGCAATATCACCTTGTCACTTTTTTGTGTTTGTGAAGTGATTAATAAAGTACTTTGTTTCATCTTTTGCTATAACAAAGAGTCTTACAATATACAGTAGTTCTGCTAAATCAATCAAAGACAAACTTTTAAAAATTTCAAAACTTTTGTTGGAATTTTTTATTTATTTATTATTATTTGACTGAAGGTTTAATAAACAGATACTTTAAGTGACTGTTGTAAACACTTTGAATTTCTGGCCGCTGTACTCACTACTCATTATTTTCCTGGCACTTTGTCCAAAGTAAGCACCCTGATTTCTGCATGCTTAAGGTATGTTTATTTTATGTTTGTGCTGGCAAAATTTTAAGACACCCTTAACTGTCAGATTTCACTTGAGCATGCCTGAAAAGCAAAGTTGACTTTGTCTTGACAATATCAGGGCCTTCTCCTCATCTCAATACATTTTATATTCGGGGGGGGGGGGGCAGAATTTAAAGTTATAATACTTGTATTTATTAGCATAAAGCAGTAGAACCAGTGGTAATGTGTTTTAAAGTAGAATTTTAATATTGCTATGTAGATTTAATTTATATTGTGTGCTTGACTTTTGTCCATGATTGAGGGTTGTGGATGGAGTTTTCGCATACTTGTTGTTTGTCCATGAGTGTAAATTGTAATCAAGATGTTTACTACAATTTGAGTTCACGGTTTAAATCCTTGTCAGATGTACCATCCTCCCATTCAAGAAATTTCTAGAATATGTGCATCATAGACCCAGTTTGGCTTCATGTCATGCTTGGGCACGCTTATCATTCTTTTCTGGATGACATGTTGGTCAAGATGGAAGATTTCTCTTTCAGAGAAAGAGTTCATACCAGTGATGGTTGTTGCTGTTTGGTACTTGAGAATATTAATTCTTGTTATTTAGCAAATGTTACCTTCATTCTGTTAGCTTTCAGAAAAAATTCTTTTGATAGCTTGGAGTTTATTTTTAATCCTTGTTTAAATGCACGATGAGGATCCCTACTTCATATAGAATTTCATCTTGACATCTAAGTTACATTAATATTGTCAGTTGGTATGTTCTTTTTGATATGTTTACTTTCTTTGTGTTCGTACATAGTTACATCATGATCCTTTTTTCATCTGTTTCATCTGAGGAAATACTTTGTCTCTGAGTAGCATAGTAGAGGTTGCATGCTTCTACTAATAGTTATATTAATAATTATTAGGTTTCTAGCTTATGATATTTTATATTATGTTATGCTGTAAAAAAAACAACTGAAAGAAGCATTTTATATATTCCTTGGGTTAGTAAGTAGTAACGATAACGCAGTATGCACAACCTTGTATTACAAGAAGTTCTTCTTCACACAAACAATTTGGAAAGGAAGGCTGTGATTTTATCCCAGCAGGGTTGCATAGATAATTCAGTGGACATTGTGTGATGATCTCTTCAGGTAGCACATCAGTGGTTGCATCTCTCGGACAACAAGAGGGCACTCATGCTCCTCTTTGCATACAAGTATCAGCATCCAGAAATGCAGAAACAGAGGGTATTACCCTCCAAATTTGCCATATTCCCAGCAAGGAAAGTATTCAGAACAGACAGGGTAGTTGTCTATTCAGTCAGGGGTTGGGGGGTTGATTGTCCTCATTGAAACTGAATAATTATCTCTCCTGTCGTAGACCAAAAAACCTGGACAGTGAATGCCTTTAGCGTGAGGTGGGATTGACTGCTTACACATTCTTACCCTTTGGATTGATTCCACAGGTTCTTAAAAAGGTCAGGACTTCCACTGCTCAGCTCATCCTGATAGCCCCACTGTGGCCACAACGGTCATGGTTCTCTGACCTTTTCAACCTTTTGATAGACCAACCTTGATCAGTACCTCACTGGAAAAACCTACTGGGACTGTTAAGGGTTCTCTTCTTCTCAACAGTCTTCAGTTCAAGCAATCTGTCAGGCAAAGTTTTCAAGCAGGAGACAGTCTGCAACATGGAAAATCTTTTGTGATTGGTGCACTTGGAAGTATTTTAATCCTAGTTGCTGCTCTCTGACTGCAGTAGCACATGTTCAACTCTTCCTCACTGAGGAGGGAGTATTCAGTAATCACTTACAAGGGTTGTATGGCAGCCCTTATCAGTTCCTCACTGAGAGGGATCTTTCATTCATGACGACCAAAGCACATGAAATTAGTGCTATTTATATCCCCTTGTACCTATTTCAGTCACTCATCATTGAAGACATTCTGAAAGCTATGATTTTGCCAATCATGTATGACCTGCTCCTTTTACCTTCAGTCCTTAATGCACAAAAGTGATACACTTTTTTCCCATTGGTTCATTAGTTGGAACACAAACAGTGACTCAGTCTGCTGCTGTTCCACATCAGTGGATATATTAAAGTGATTCATTTTTTAATACTCTTTTGGAGGCCATCAGCATCGCACAAAATCGGCTGTATAGTAGTGACATGTAATGTATTACAGATAATAAAATGTAGTTTTTTGTGGATGTGTGTGTGAAATGCCATCTAAATATGGTATTAGTAAAGACAATTTTTGTATACTTTAATATGTAGTGGGATGAAGCCCTTGCCTTCAGAAAGTATTAGTCACCTGTCATTGAGAACAGTTACATGTTTTCAAGGTTATCATAAAATACTTTTAATAAAGTTATGCAACAACAAGTATAAGTAACCTCTCATTGGGAACAGTTATGTAATTTCAAGGTTATCATCAAATGCTATCACAAAGTTATGCAACAGTTTTTCCGATTCATCATAAAGTTTATTTATATATTTTTAATACTATTTAACTTGCAGAGCCATTAAAACACCAGTTGTTGACAAACTTATTTGCTGTAACAGATTTGACCTCTAACTCATTTCTCCCTATTTTTTCATCACAATGTTTTATTGTAGTTTTCAAAATATTTTTAGAAACTTTAACCAGTCTGCTCAACATTTACAGAAAGCAACCTGACATCACAGCCTTGCAATTAAGTTTTTAAAAGCTTTAGATATGGCAGCCATTATTGAAAATGGAGAAGCCTTACAATGTCTTCTCAAAGTCATTCATTGGAAATCAACCAAATTGAGCATGCTGATACTGAAGGAGCACTACTGCATAAATTTTCAAAATGTTTACTTGGCTTTTGTTTTTGTTTTGTTATATTCAAAATGTCAAAAAATTTTGAAATTAACCTTGTGTTAGATCTTAAAAGCTGAAAATCACATTTAAAGATGGTCAAATTTTAGCGTACATAGGGCTTTCCTAAAAATAGTTCTTATTGGTATGTAATATGGTCACATGACAATTCAAACTGGTAATCTAAGGCCCAAATGGTGTGAGTGGATGCTTATGCTTTCACATTAATTTATGTGATCATAAAAGAGTACTGTATCTCCCATGGGATGAAAGAGTTTAAATACATAGTAATGTATTCTCCTAGAACTTAATTAGTTTTTACACACGGTTTTATAGCATTGGATAAGCAAGTAAATTCTCAAGAAGTTGGATTGTGGGGGTCATCTCGAAGTGTGACCATTCGAAAGTTTAGGTTATCATATCTCTCTCTCATAAAAGAAAATAAAAGGATGAGCCCTTTCAGTCTGA
This sequence comes from Megalonaias nervosa, assembly GCA_016617855.1. Taxonomy (NCBI): domain Eukaryota; kingdom Metazoa; phylum Mollusca; class Bivalvia; order Unionida; family Unionidae; genus Megalonaias; species Megalonaias nervosa. The sequence goes on from JAECUM010014649.1 coordinate 17,743, forward strand.
TTTGTGGACAAAAAAACCCATATTATATCAATTAGATTAGTCAAAAAGAATTATTTTGAGTTAATGGGGAAAACAAATTCTGGTTTGAAAGAAAATCCATGGCGTCCCTCTTGCATTGCCAAATTAAATTGTTAATCCTTTAACAGGAAGTTTCTAGTTCTCCATAGACAGAACTATGCAGAAAATGTAAAACTATCTGTCGATTCAGCATATTCTATGCCTTATCTTGTGCTCTTTTCCCTACTAACCACCTTAACCGTATAACTACAAACCTGCCAACTGCATGATAAGGTGGAGCTAAACAAAATTTCATGAAAATGTTATAAGTTGTTAAAAAGTGACAGCCTGGATAAAGAAACAGTCCAATGACTTCCCTTCTATTTGACCTAATCCTTGGGGGCAGAGGGTATGATCTTGAATACAAGTCCAGATATGTAGCTAGCTAAAGTTGCATAAAAATACCTCCATTGGTTAAAATGTTATACCTGCAAATGGACAAAGATCACTGATTTATATATTCCTTGACTGACCTTAACCTTGAGACTGAAGTCATGGCTATGGTGTCTCTAGTATGATATATAATTGGATCAAATTTCATTAAATTACCTCATTAGTTTGAAAATTATCCTCAAGAAAATGTACAAAATGATTTTTATTTTTATTTTCCAAAGCCTTGCTGTAAACTTATCCTAGTGGCCGGGAAGCCAGTATATGGCATGTGATACCATTTAGACATGATACATATATATTAGCAGAATTTTATGAAATCTCTCCAGCTGTCACCAAGTTATGGGCTGGACAAACAAATGTTAACAGAAGGATGCATGGATATAGTGTTAACATAGTTTTTGCAATGTACAGTGGGTGTGACAATGCATCAATGGTTGTATCATAATTTAACATGGCACAAGAAGCATTCTGACCTTGACCTTGAGAAATGACATAAAAGATGGTATGCAATACACTCTCTGCATCTGTATAAATACAGAGCTACAGCCTGGATACATGACTTGAATACCTTACATTTATGATTTAAACAGAACCATGCAAGTGATCTATGAAACACCTTATGGATATGATCATATTCAGCTTCATACTCTAAATATGGGTTTTTGTTCAAGACTTGGCAAGAAAAAATATATGCACATTAGCATGTGACCATAACTTGCGGCCAAGACTGAAAGTCACAATAAGTCCAGATGTACAACTGTACAGTGTTTGATACAGCTACTTCAATGGCTTAAAGTAACAACCTTTACATCACAAGTAAGTTGCCTTGAGATTGTGTGTGTGTGTGTGTTTTGGATTTTAAACATAGCTTTAACAATGTTTCAGTCATATCGCTATGATGTCTGCAGTGTGGCAGTTTATAGATGTCTAGCAATGCGGATTCATGCTGGTGACGTGTAGCATCATGTCCCACCCAGTCATCCCAACACCAGGCCAAACCAGTCCTAACACTAACCTCTTAATGTTGAGTGTCAAGCGAGGCAGCTGTTAGTGCCATTTTTATCAGTCTTTGATATGATTTGGCTGGGGTTTGGACCTGTGACCTCCCGCATCCAAAGTTGATGCTTGAACCTCTAGGCCACTGGAGTGGTCGACCCAGGGGCAAACCTACTTCATAAAAACACTTGGTATATCTAAAGAGTCTTATCCCAAAATCTCATGTTTGTGTCTTTAATAGTGTAGGAGATAAATTACATTTGTGATGGAATGGACAGACACAGACATGAAGACACAATCCCCCCTTTTTTAAAAGTTGCATGGGGATAACAGTCCTGTTAATTTTTATTTACTTATTTATAAACATTATGGCTGTCAATGAAAATTATGAAAAGATTTCAAATACTATCACTTCTAAGAGAAAAATCTTTGTTTACAAAGTAAACCATCAATAAAACAGCTTTTCATGAGATGAAAAACAAAAACAAATTTACATATCTCAGAACTTAATGACAACTAATTACACACATTGGCTATATTGAGAAGACTTATGTTAATGTTCAGTACTAATTATATTTCATTTTAATGTTCAACACTAATTATACTTCATTTACAATCATACACTAGAGAAACTCTTGCAGAAACATTATTTTCCATCTAACCTAATATGTTATTCCAATTGTTCATAATATATAAATTTTCTATTTGATTACCATGACTGTAGAAGGAGGAATGGTTGTGAGGTACATACAGATAGTGAATGGGAAAAGAAAAACGGCAAATAACAACTAATGCACATTAATTATTATTATTATTATTACCTCAGTTTTTATATTTAGAAAAATAAAGCTTTTACAGTTCGTGGTTTTTGTGTGAAGCTGTCAGTAGGTGATGTCATGTTATTTGTGATAGCCAAGTTTTTCAGATTACTAGGTATTAAAAGTCAACTAAAGCTGGCAACAAGAAAATTCAGTTTCTTCCCATCAGATGATAATTTAAAAAGATATTGAAATTATTATTTATATTTTGGTACTGGACAGCAGTACTCTTTTACATGCAAACATTCATACAAACCATAATTTTCCTCTTTTCAAGAATACTAATTTAAGTGTATTTTGTAAACATGTTGCTCAGTAGTATCTGATGTGCTTTCAGTTATTTATTTTTTCTCTGTCTCCTTCACGAAACTTACCTCATCTGTACAGTTTTTTTCCACAAAACACATTTCCTCTTCTGGGATGTGGGTTTTCATTATGCTAATGTTTACGTGGAATCTTCAGCTTCTATAATAACAGCCACAGCTGTTTGAAAATGTATACCTTATCTCTGTGTGTGCTATTTATAAACACAAAAATGATGCTTGATGCTTTTCAAAATTGGAAACTTTGACATCCATCATCTATGTATACCCAAATGTTTGACAGTACATTATGGGTCAGAAAAATGAGTTTTTACAAGGACTACAATTCCCTAAAGATTTTTGGAATGTTGTATTCTTTCATATTATGCTGTAGTGCTCCTTTAAGGCTTTTCATTGGAAATTGACCAAATTGAGCATGCTGGTATTAAGGCCTTCCATGGAAATCAACCAAATTGAGCATGATGGTATTAAGGCCTTCCATTGGAAATCAACCAAATTGAGCATGATGGTATTAAGGCCTTCCATTGGAAATCAACCAAATTGAGCATGATGGTATTAAGGCCTTCCATTGGAAATCAACCAAATTGAGCATGCTGGTATTAAGGCCTTCCATTGGAAATCAGCCAAATTGAGCATGCTGGTATTAAGGTCTTCCATTGGAAATCAGCCAAATTGAGCATGCTGGTATTAAGGCCTTCCATTGGAAATCATCCAAATTGAGCATGCTGGTATTAAGGCCTTCCATTGGAAATCATCCAAATTGAGCATGCTGGTATTAAGGCCTTCCATTGGAAATCATCCAAATTGAGCATGCTGGTATTAAGGCCTTCCATTGGAAATCAACAAATTGAGCATGATGGTATTATGGCTTTTCATTGGAAATCAACCAAATTGAGCATGCTGGTATTAAGGCCTTTCAGTGGAAATCAATCAAATTGAGCATGCTGGTATTAAGGCCTTTCAAACTTACACAGTCAGTCCAGATTCCCATTTAAATATAGCAGCCTTTGCAAATAAAAGCTTTTTATGTGACTTTTTCTCAAAACTACTAATAAAATTTAGACCAAATATAACAAAGTAACTATGCTACTAACCTAAATAATTTGGCCAAGAGCTCTTGGCAACTGAAGCAATCAATCAGTAAGACTCTCATGGACCTTTTGTTGTTTGTTTAAGAGCCAAGTGACATGTCATAATGATGATTTGCTATATTGGAAGCGCACTTTATGAATGATAAAGATTTTGAGAGATCTTTTTGTATTGTATTTCCAGTATTTGTCATGGCAGCAACATGTGTGGCCCTGAGGATGGGACAAGAACCAATGCTACTATTGTTTGCAGTCTGTTTGGCAGAGATTTGCTTCTACGTGGCCCATTGGCAGACCTATGTATCAGGAACCCTAAAATTTGGGAGGTGGGTTGCAGAAATATAAGGAAAATGGAAATTATTTTTTGCTATTTAGGAGTCATGTGTAAGTTCAGGAAAAAAACCCCATTAGGATTAAAGAGTGCCATAGATGAAGGGTTTTTAACAATATACTGTACCGCCCAGCAGCGTGGATAAATTGTGGTGGGCAAGTAAAATCATACCTAAGTTGCCCAAGCATTTTGGCAAGTAGAAAATGTTCAGGTTTTTCTTTGCTCTGATATAAACAAACTTTTGTATTTTCTTTTTATTTTTGCAACCTGATCGTAGATTGTGAAATCTGTCCTTGGACAATTCTTTGGGATCACATTTATTTGCATAATATTGTCATTCTGTCCTTAGTTTGAATTACAGACTGCTAAAGTAATTGTGCATATTTTAAAAAAAAAAAAAAGAAACTAACTTAACTGTATGAACACAAAATATTCCCTTGTATAGTGTTTAAGTCTGGATGACACATTTAAATATATAGCATATAGAATGCTCTTCCCATCTTAAAAAAAATCTTCACACTTTAGTAAGGAAAATTTTGATAGCCTTCATCTGCTTGCCTGTCCTTCCATTTGCCTCTGTCTATCCAACCATCTCTTCATTACCATATCTCCTCCTAAATGCTAGTCAGGGTGCAGATTCATGAAACTTTCTGTTATGTAGCCCTGGGGGTATCCATCTGCTCTAGTGGTGTAATCCTTTTCTCCCCATGCATGGGGTTCCATAGATGGAATGGGCAGGGGATCAGTGTCAGATGCAGAAACTTTATATATGCAGCCATATCAGGAACACATATTATTATACTACTACTACTACTACTACTACTAATAATAATAATAATAACATGGACTTAGTACAGTATCTAATCTTTTGAAGCTCTACCCGCTTTTCAGTATTTGATAGCACATAAAAACATGTAGAATGACAAGATTACAGAAACAAACACCATGGAATTACAAAAGCAAAACAATACAGACAGTAATTAAGGAAGTAAACATTATTAGTCTTTAAGTCTGTTCTTATAGTCAGAATAGGTGAGTTTGAAGAAGTCACACGTACATTCAGGGAAGATGGAAAAAAGATGACCTAGACAAACACCAAACCACAGAACAAATAATGTGAATTCCAAATATTGGTAAGTATACAGTTTTTCAGGTTTCTGAGAAAACTATATTGGCAAACATTAACGGAACAAAAAGTACCACATATACTTGTTATAAATTGAGTTAAACTAATCTGCATAGACCCTGATCTGCCAGTGCATCATGTGACTACAGATCAAGGTCAATAATGTTTGCAGTTGGACTAAACTAATAAGTTACTCAGTATATGTATGGTGCACATTAATTTTATTGACTGTCAGTTTAGCAAATCATCGAAATCTAATGTCATAAATATCCTGCATTAACTCATTCCAAGAAGATGAATTGATCTGAAAATACAATTTACACAGATGGGGATATGTTGGTCAGTATTTGGCCAGCCATTTTTTCTCTTCACATTTAGCTAGCTCTGGTGAATGGTGATACAAGTCTAAATAAAAAAAATCATTTGCAATTTTTTCAGAAAGGAATATGTGTAGGAGGAAAATAAGGTTACATGTACTTAAACCACAACTACATCTATATATTTATATATAAACACACAAGGCATATAAAGTCATACACCACTGCCCTCATAAATCATCCTTAACTAGGAATGTATATCATGTAAATCATGGCCCACTTTACAAGACAATTCTAGTTCTGATTTCTATCATTGTTATATACAATTACTTCTGCAAGGTGTTTACATTCTCAAATGATATCACACCTGTGCAGACTGTACACCTGTGTAGACTAAACAATATTAACTGCACAAATCAGTTACACAGTTCTGATATAAACTTAATACAATAACAAACATATAGATAGTTTGTAAATGTGATATTCCTAATCTACCATCAAAATGAAGGAATCTAAATTAAAGACCGTCTAAATGAGAGATAGAATACAATATTTAACCCTTAGGTACAAGTTGAAAACTTAGCTACTCACAAAACACAAGTCCATGATAAGTGAAAAATTCATTGATTGAATGAGATTCAGTGAGTTTTAAGTACTTAGGAAAGAAACATGTAGTACAAAAAACAACCTAGCCAGTCAAACTTCCTAATATGATTGAATTTTTTATTATAACTCCTATTTCACTGTCTGAGGGTTGGGGTAATTAAGGGGGGGGGGGTTGAGGAGAAGAGTTTCAGAATAAAATGTGGGCATTTGTTTTGGTGATTTATTTGCAGTTCCTCTGGTTTTTATTTATGGGAATATTGTTTTACCTTTTCTCTCTTTGTCCCTTTCCCAGTCTCTCTATCTCCCTGTTAATCAGCTGCTTATGATTTTGCTGAGTGGAAATTAGTTTGATGGCATACTTTTCAGTATGGCAACTCTGTGCAGAGGGGTATATTCTTATGAGGTCTAGTTGGTGCTGAATGAAAAATATAGCCCCCACAGTGGCCATCTTGAAAATCTTGTCAACACTGATCCTTGTGAACAAAAATTAATATTGACATGGGGTTTTCACTGGAAGACTTTATAATGTCTTGATGGAGGCCACAGCAACCATCTTGAAAATCGTCTTATCACTACTTTTGAATTGATGGACATATCAGCAGGAGTTGTTGACTGAAAGATTTAATATGATGTCCAGTTGATCATAAATGAAAAAGTGCTGATCTTACATCCAATATAGTCACCAGATGGTTCACACGCTCAACAGTTAAGAAAAAGAAATGGTCTTGCCTCAGATTCCTAGAAATTCTTTTGGGCTAGTAGAGTGTCAGTACCTGTAAAGGGACTTTTGTTTTAAAAACTGAGCAAGTGTCTAAAGAGATAATTATCAGTATATTTAGATGTTTAAATCTCAGTTATAGCTCTTAATTTTTACAAATTTCTGTTGTAAGTGTATTATTTTATTTAATAACCAAATTGTTCAAAATGTCTTTAAAAAGCCCTAATTACTGATATCAGAATGATTTTCCATTGTGTTTCTGTCTGTGTTATATATACTCGCTTATAACTCATGTCAGATTGCAAACAACAAAGATCCAGACCAGCCATATCATGATGCTTCTGTAGATTAGGCTCTATGTTATTTCTCTACTGTTTATTCCTGTTAAACTGCACAGACCCAGATCTGCATGCAGATTATGCGATGGCAGATCTTGGCCTGTCCAGTTTGCAGTTGGACTCATCTTGTAGGCAAGTATATACGGTATGTAAAAAGATGTACATTGGCAAAACCATGTCAGTTGCCAGTTAAACAATGTTAAGGATCCCAAATGTATTTGGAAGTGAAATGTTTCTTAAACACAATTCTTCCTGTCAACATCATATATGGCAATGAATTTGATACAGCAGCTTTGATCCGTTGCCCTTTCTAATTGTCTTCATTTCAGAGTCGATGTCACAGAAGGACAGTTTGCAGCCATAACTATACATGTTGTTAGTTTTTTTATAGGACCCAGTTTCTGGGATAAACAAGTAAGTAGTTGTCTCACTAATGTTTCTTTCATTGTAAGTTAATCCTGTAATAATAACAGTTCCATTGCTAGCATCCACCTCAGATGTGGGAGGTTGTGGGATTGAACCCTGGCTGAGTCATACTAAAGACTTTTAAAAAAATGGTACTAACAGCTGCCTCGCTAGGCACTCAGCATTAAGAGATTAGTTTTAGGACTGTTCGGCCAGGTGTCAGGATAATGTGACTGGTTGGGGCATCAGGCTACATGTGTGCAGCATGATGCCCCAGTGCTAGACATCACTATAAACTGCAACACTGCAGACATCATAGCGATGTGACTGAAACATTGTTAAAGCTACATCAAATAGAGAGAATAGGTTTTCTGCTGACTGAGGAAAAGCCTTTAATTTTGCAAATATTGATGAAAGTCATGGGAAAATGGGGAATTTTCAGCCGCCACTTGTTGACAGAAAAAGGTATGCAATTGAGTTTTAATTGAATTGATCATGAGTTAGATTTATTGAAACTTTACTGGAAATTTTGGAGATTGCAGAACTCTTTAAGTCAGTTGAGATACAGTTGCTATATGGATTACTTATGCACTTGCCTGAAACATATTTGTATAGTCAATACAAGCACTCAGGTGATCTGATTGGTTAGTAGACTGGTTACCCCAAAGTCTGCTCCACATTGGTGTCTTATGTTAAAGATAAGAAGACCAGTCTGGCATGCCTGTCATGTGATCTTGGTGAATGTCACAGCAAAAAAAAATAAAGTTAATCTTTCCCAGTTCTCCTTTTGGTATGTAAATTTAATGAATATATAATAAATCTTTGCTTGATATTTGGTAGTTCAGACTTGAAACATTGTGTAAAGCAATATCATTAGAAGGTACTTTTGACAACAACAGTAGCTGTACTTGAGGTATTTTGAAATGGCTTGGATTTATTGCAGCCTCAGTATTACATATTTACATTTCACCCAGCCTCCCCACCCCTCAATCACCTACTAGCTTATTACTGCAGGAGGATCCCAAAATATCATATCTAAAATTAGCATGGATTCACCATTTCCAAAATATGGCTATCAACAGTTTTTTCACCAGCAATATGATAATTTCACTTAACTCCAGTACAGAAAAAATCTTTTTATATACCTTAAAACAAAGAAGCTTGGCAAACAAAACATTATTTCTTATTTGTGGCCAATTGTTCTGTTTGAACTTTCTTAAAATTGACATCTTGAGTGCATATGTAACAGACTAAATGGATCAAATGCAATTTGGACACTTCATGTTTTCTATGCTTGCCTTAACTCTTTACCTCATACAAGCGCCTTTGGACGCCTCTACTCCATTTGCATGTAAGCGCCTTTGGACGCCTCTACTCCATTCGCATGTAAGCGCCTTTGGACGCCTCTACCCGATTCGCATATAAGCGCGTTTTGATGCCTCTACACCATTTTCATGGAAGCGCCTTTTGACACCTGCTGTAAACATCAGCCATTTTGAGTTTTCGTAGCGCCACCTTCGGGGAAAATGCCCTATTAGATACTACATTCATTGGTGTGAATGACCATTACGTCAGATCACGTGGTCACTGTTTATCCTCTGGTTGAAATCTGCTATTTAAAGTAACTGGGTCGTATTCTCCACTTTCCAAAATGGAGGTCGTTGATTTCGTTCAGTACTTCCTCGAGTTTTCATGATTAGAATCACAACTATGAAAGCTTCAATAACTAAGGCAACGGCTCAGATACTGATGTAGGAAGCTATTAGTTTTTATAAATTTTCAAATTCAGCTGATTTAGTGATGTAGACACAGACAAAGAACTTATAAATTTTGAGTATGAGAAATGGCAGCTACGGTTGGTCACGCAGCTTCACGTTCTTGATGGTGAATGAGTTCTCTCAAGATTTTAAAGCACATAAAAAATTCTTCTGTGAAAAATAATTATACAGTTATAATGATCAGATTTTTCTCTTAAATCTTTCCATATGTAGTGTATGTGTACCAAAAATGTAAAATGGTTAAAATTGCTGTTAAACGTAACATACACTTCACTGCTTAACAGGCCTATGCATATGGAGTAGAACAGGTAATAGGTGTTCTGTTTATAGTGCACTGCACTGAGTAACTTTGCTACATGCGTATCGAAGGGCTAAAAAGCCATACACTCTATGAGGTAAAGGGTTAAAATTACAATGAGGTCATTTACACATCTGCATAAATAGACCTATATTGAAAACTGGGTTCAACACTATTTTAGAAAGTTCTTTAGAGTTACTCCCTCATTGTTTGAGCATAGTTAACCGGAACTTGCCCTTGTGGTAAATTTTACTCTCTGACCATGCTAACTATGTACCAGTCTACTGACAATGACTGTATTAAATATATCATCCATTGTTGGATTACACTGAGAGTTGATGTTAGGGCAAGACTTTAGAACATTTTTTGGCCCTATGTTATAGGAAAGTGTCAAAATAGAAACAGCTCTTTATAACAACAGTTACGTTTCGCTTAGTATTGCATAACATTATTAAATTGCGGAATGAATAAGCCTACTGATAACCTTGAATTTTTTATCATGGATCTTCTTGTTTTCTTTCAGATTCCTTTGATAGGTCCAATAAGATTTCTGGTAGCATTTGGCACCTTTGTACCCTGCATGTACTTTATTTTTGTCGGTATTCAGTATATACTGCAGGGAGGTACAGGAAAAAATAAATCAACAGTGGCTGTAAGTATTTTGTTAAAACTCATCGTTTGTAATGTACTTCATCCTAGAACACATTTATCCCAAAATCAAAGAGGTGATTCATCTTTTTACTAAGTTACACTTAAACTTTTAAATCATTCTTTCATTGCAGCAAAGTTAAAATCCAACAAAATCTGCAATGACCCCCTGACTTTGTAATCCAAATAACACACTTTTATCTGCAAGCTTACTAATTTATTTGTTGTAAAAGAATGACTTGGGCAATAATGTGTTTTCCAGATATCTTGTGGCGATCAAGAGCAGATTTTTCAAAATTCTTAAACCCTGTCACGACACTTTTCACTTTTGCAGTCTTAACAATTACGTGATCAAAAGTCACACTGGTAATTGCAATGGATGTGCCGTATTCCAGTCAAGGGAATTATTTTCTCCATTTTTCATTAAAGTTAGATCCACAGTTACTCTTGTGTTCTGCTTCTTTCACTTCTTGGCTAGTGATTCCGAGTGCAGGCCATTTTTATCTGGAGATCACTTTCTAGTCAGACATGCATTGAGGTTAAACATCTGGATGACATCTTGCTGACCTTAATGGAAATTGCATGAGCGCTCGCAGGATTAGGGGAAGCTACTCTGTTATAACAGTGCCTATGCTCGAAGTATATGCGATGCCATCCCACATCCTAAACATTCGATATTAAATAAATCCTGATCGCATTATGCGAATTCTTTTCATAAAAAAAAACCTCATGGCAACAAAGTGCATGTGTCAGTTTTCTCCAGCGTGTGTCTCAGATACACAAATGTGCGTAAAGGGAAATCACTGGAGCACTGATCCTAAATGAAAATGTTACCCCTTGGACATCCAGTATGATTTTCTTAAAATGTCTTGTTGGTCCTAAATGAATGGTGCTAATCATGCCTCTAATTTCATGACCATGATTACTGTCTTTAAAATACTATTGCTACTTTAGTGAATTGATAGTCTTTGTGATATGGGATTTTTGATTCAAAGACTTCATGTGACAATTAGTTCTGCCTAAATGAAAATGGTACTGATGTTCCTGTAGCAGACATATCAGTCCTTGTGATATTTTGATAATGCTTTCTGAAATGATCCTTAAATTATGGTACTTACTGAACAGTAGCCACAAATATGAAAATATCGTTATGGTCAAATTAGGTTAATGGCTTGTCTGGGTTTGGACCAGATCTAGGCATTTTATTTGGAGTTTGTCCGGGAACCAAGCTAACCGGGATGCCTCATATACTTTACTCTGTGTTCATGTAAACCATGATCAAGCTTTTGTGTTGTCTGTCAATTTAGGAGAGACGACTGCCACTTGAGTTTTTAAAAAGCTTGAGAGATCTAGCAAGAAGTACTTGACCAACATGTGGTTTGGAACTGCAGTTTCTGAAACAAAACTGGAGATCATTACAGACAAAGTGTAATTTGCACGCTTTTTATCAAACATAGCATTGCCTTCTATGCATCAGACTTCACTTTTAAACTTTTAAAATGCATGTTTTCCAAATCAACAATAGCAGTACATGATATTTCTTTACACCTTACTGGACATTGTTTTAACTTACTGGAAAAGATCAGCTGCTGCCTTACTTTGATCTTTTTTGTGATTGACAGCTCATCACAAGACAGTGAATTTCCAATGCAAGACTTCTGATGATATCTAGTTAGTCCTAAATAAAATTGTTGCTGATCAGTGATGGCATTCTTGAAAATCTTGTTCTTGCTGCTTTTCTTGATTGGATGATTTGACATTAAATTTTCACTAAAACACTTCTTTATAAGTAGTTGGTCCTAAATGAAAGCACTGCCAGTTTGATCTCCCAAAATTTGAAAAATCATATTACAGCCACTTCTCAGAAAGCAACATTTTCAGCCATAAAAAAGAGGAAGCAATTACTTTTTTCTTGTAATATATGGATACTTGTAAATGGTACTGATTTAATACCAAAATAGTTTCTTTGATGACCATTCTAAAAATCTTTTCATGGCTATTTCTTCTCAGCAGATGGTGTTTTAGATAAGGATTTTCCATTAAAACACTACTATAGCAAGATGTACTGTTTATAAATGAAAATGGCACGCTTCAGACCTCCAACATGGCAGCATAGTGGCCTTCTTGAAAATCTTGTCACTTTTCTAACACAAATGGTGGTATTGACATAGGGTTTCCACTAAAACACTTCTTGCAATATTTAATTAGTTCGGAATCAAAATGGTACTGATGTGACCACCAACATATCTGTACTTTTGTGAAGAAGTTTTGAAAAGTTGACCTTGGAGTTAAGCTAGAGGTCATTACTTTTTTTGTATATAATTGATCTTATGAACACAGTGACTTGTATATATATATACAACTGAATTTGGGGGAGAATTGTCATGTGGTTATTCAGTGACCTGGTTGTTTATAGTGTGGCAAATATGTCATTAACATCATCAACTGATAAAAGCAGTATTTCAGAAGGTATAAAACAAAAAAAATCCAGCTTACAATCCATAAATTCCTGCTAAAATCCATAAATTAATATACTTTTGACTTGGACTACTTTTGACTTGTAATTTTGTCATTTATTTGCTTTTATATTTCCATTTCAGTATGGTCAGTCCATTTCAGTACGGTCTAATAAGTGCACCCTTCCAGTTTTCTAGAACAGTATTCCTCAAATTAAAAATGATAACTACAAACTTTGACAATACAAACACTACATTATTTTTAGCAGGTAAGTGAATGTCATTTTGTAGGGGAAGTATATTTTATGGTTGATGATGATAGACTTGGAAATTCCTCAACAAAAATTGGCCGTATTTGCAAAGTCTCTGTGTATAATTTTCTGCAAGGTATTGTGAGTAAAACTGGTAAAGAGTCAGATTTTTTTTCACTTGTTAAACCCCTGTAGCTATGAAAATACTTGCAAAAAATCTCATACCAGTTATACCCATAAGACCGTGTAGAAAATTACCCACAATGATGTGCAAAAATAACCAATTTGTTTAAAAATTTCAGTGTCTTTTATAATATGTTTAAAATTTTACTTCTAAGTAAAATTGAGTCATTTACCCTCTCCAATACTGCTGGTGGCCTAAATGGTTAGAGTGTCCGCCTTGAAGATCACAGGTTTGAACCCTGGCTGAGTCGTACCAAAGGCTTATAAAAATGGTACTAGCAGCTGCCTCGCTTGGCACTCAGCATTAAGAAATTAGTGTTAGGACTGGTTGGTCTGGTGTCAGGATAACATGACTGGGTGGGACATCATGCTGCATGTCTGTGACATGATGCCCCAGTGCTGGACATTACTATAAGCTGCCACACTGCAGACATCGTAGCAATATGACAAAAATTGTTAAAGCTGTGTTAAAAATACCAAAATACATACATTACCCATTCCAGATTAACTGAACTTTTGTGTTGTCACGGTTCATAGTTATCACTCTTAATTTGTTGAAGTATTTCTTTAAGAAAAGTGGAATGGTAGACCAATTAGACTGAAATAGACTTTAGTACACATATATTTTTGGGGTATGTCTTTTTCCTATTGCAGGGAACCAGTACAATATTTCCAGCAGTTCCCATAGGATTAGTCAAAATTGTACAAGTCATGATTAGCTGCAAGTCTTCAGTATACACAGACAGTCCTTGTTTGTTTCTTGTGACCTTTGGGCTGGTGTCAGCTAAAGTTACAAACAAGCTCGTGGTGAGTTCATTTTTCAAAGCTTTCCATTTTCAGTTGATGTGTCACTAAGTTTGGTCATTCTGGTAATGAATTACCCTATGTGTAGAAATTTTATAATTTTGTTTCCACAGTTGAGGCAAAAATCATAAGCTTGTAACCATATGGAAATTTAAAGAGAGACACCAAGTGCCAAACCCTTGTAGATTGAACTTGACAATTTCTTCTTTGAATACATTACCCAGTCACAATACCTTAGGAAAACTACTACTACCTCGCAAATCCAGCCCTTCCAATTTAAAAACTTTTAGCTAAAAAGCTAAAAGTTATTTGCCCACCTATGTGGAGGTCGGGCAGAGTGATCTCCCCTTGGTACAGGGTTTGGCACCAGATTCCATGAATATCTCAATTAAGAAGCATGCTCTCTCTATACGACAAACCTTGCAAAAGCCAGAATCAATTTTTGGAAGATGCACAAGTTGGAGGAATCTTTTAACTTTTAATGAAAGTATACTCCATCTGTAACTTTTCTCTCTTCCTATGCTGAAAAAGTTATGCCTTTACAATTTTCTAACACTTTGTTGTCCACTCACATTTAATAGCACTTAGTTACTTGCACAGACAGCCCATGCAACTTCTCCATAAGTTCGGGATATATTTTTTATATGGGTGCAAGTCTCAGTGCCAATAGAAAACTTTTTATGTACATATAATTCCATGATGACCAGTTACATAAGGTGCGTTTTATATACCAAGGCATTCTTTGCATCTGAGCTACAAGCTTCAGTGTTTTTACTTGTACAGGCTGTCCTTGAGCCTTCATAAAGGTAGTGTAAATTATATTATACCTGGACACTTTATTGGTTTATTTGATTGTCTGCTATCACAAATTTCCAGGTAAAAGATTGTCCAATATAGTTCTGCACCCACCCTGTGTTCAGAAAGACTGTCTAGTGAATTTACCTGAACAGGCCATCATTGGGCTTTCCAATTGGTACTATTGTGAATTGATATATTGACACTTTGTTGCCCTCATTAGGTCGTCTGCTAGCACTAATTCATGGTCTTATGGTGACACTTTATTAATTTTACCTGTATAGAATGTCATTGGGCCTTTTCTACAGGTAAAATTGTCACATGGAGATTGTTACACTTACTTTGTAAGTGTTTAAATAAAAGTACTTCAGTTCCTTTTTTATGTGCAGGTTTTTGTGTGTAATATAAAAACTTGTTTATATTACTGTATAGCTTCCACTCTGGTTGGACAAGTACAAAGTTTTCTATATATTGTTTACTCGGTAGCATACTGCTCATGCAGTTTTTATCTCAATAGGCAATCCATTGGCCTTCCTACAGGTAAGCTGTGACTATAATTGATTTTTTGTCTTCCTGTTCATGCATGTAAGTACTATAAGTGATGCTCCAGTCAAATTTGCACACCTGTGGGTTATTATGGCTAGAATTGATTATTTAGGGTCCATTTTCTAAATATTCATAACTATGCTCTAATCTTCCTGTTCAAGTCATGTGCACTCCTCTACATGTAGTTATCTTCATGGGTAACATTTTTACAGATATTTGTGATAGGACACTCTCTTTACTGCGTGTATAGAGGGTCTTCTCTATTTTGTCTTGCAGATTTAGACCATGGGCATGTCCAGTTGGACAACCCCTTAGCATACGTAGCTGGTTGTCACCCCTTGAAGACATGTTGGACTTGCATATTATGGACAGAAGTTGATCATAACTTGGGGGGGGGGGGAAATCATCTGATTGCATGCAAGGGTAGTGAGACGGAGAGCAGCACCAAGCATCAGTTACAGTCTCGTATATTAGAATTATTGACCGAACGTGCAGATCAAACATCTCATAACGCATCCCAACCTCATGAACTGGACACCAGCCAAGTTGGCCATGTTTGTCACATGGGCCATTACCACAATTCGATCATAGAGCATCAGCCAAAACAAACTTGTCCAGTTCCATGAATAGTGCTGCCAAATTCTTCATGAATAGACATGTCGAGCGGATGGATCAGTCCATCTGCATAGTGCTGCTAGGAACTTCTGTGGAAGACATACAGTTTACATGGACACCTTCATGGATCTATCTGGCCATATGGTGCTTCAAACACTTCTGGCATATGATGCCCATTTTGGGGCCTCAGTTTCAAAGAGATGTCTCTTCACTTGCCCTCAAGCCTCTGTCATTCAAGAGACTATACTTAACAACATGTTACAAGTAATGGGATCTGAATCATAAGTGGGTGGGTGGGACATTCTTCTCCAACTACTTCACAGGTAGTGCAGGAGATGTCAACTGCACTACCTTAATCCATAACCAATGAAACTGTCATTCAAGTTCTATTGTTATTAGATCTTACTTGGACGATCAAAACTCCACCTTGCAGGACTGAACTATGTTTCCTGCACTATCCACATCAGACTTCTGTGGTTGTTTCTCTACATCACCTGCCAGGTCTACAGTTCTGACATCAGGTGAAAATTATCTATGGAAAATTCTACTTTCAGTTGCTTTTACAACTGGAATCTTTATAGGTCACCACCACAGGACTCATCGTTGTTGGTGATTCCTATAGACCTTACCACCTCAGGGTTCAACTCTGTTTCTTTTGCTGTACAGAGAAGGAAAGAACTTAGGAAACAGCCAAAATTATCCTCTTGCACAGCAGATGCACAGACCGGTAACATTGATCAAATATTCCATAACCTCTCTCAGCATAATTGGATGATATTCTCCCCACACTGATGACCTACTTTTGTTTCAACCAGACTAGGCCATATACAGGGAATCCTCGGGTCCATGACCACAACATATACATAAGTCATAGTCTCAATTCTGCATGGGTTCAAGTCTAGGATTTGGCGAATGTGGATATGTGAGAAAGCTTGCCAGTAGCTTCTTGTGGGTCGGCGGTTCTTTCCGGGGATTTCCCGGTTTCTTCCTCCACCATTAATACTGGCCGCCATGTATAGCCTATCGTGTGCTGAAAAATGGCATTAAGCCCCACATCAACAACAACAACAGTCTCAATTTATGGCATCCCATGAGTTTAGTCAATGAAATAAACAGGGGCATATTCATAGGAAGGTTAAATTCATAACAGATACACAGCATCCTATAACTGTAATAGCATATATGAACTTATAATGAGTGGGAAAAGATGCAATGCTCTCTGCCTCCACCTTACAGACCAATCATGTCTGAAGATAAGCTCGCAACCTTCATTATCCATTTTCCTCTTAATGATCAGGTTGATGGAATTTGCAGCATACTATCATCCCCAATAGTCTCAGCAATAGTGGAATGATTTACAAGGCAACCAACAAGGTCAAAGGGATGTCCCTAGAGTGCATACCACTGGGAAACAATCCTACAACTAAGTGGAAGAGTCAGACAGAGGACTCTTATTTTCACCAGCATTGAACATGATCTTGGTGACACACATACAGGCCCTCCATCCCACCCTTATCGCAGATCCCAGTAAAGAGAAGGCTTCAGTCTTTTGTGGCTGAATGGGAAAGATTCCCCACAACCACACGGGCACCCATCCAGTTTCCTGGGGACTTGGTATCACGTTCATTGACCTGACTAAACCTGTGGCAAGAAAATTGTCTCCAATGTGATACTTATCAGTTAGTCCTCATCCTAAGCGCATTCAGTCAGTTCTGTTACGCTCTTGGGTTTGAGATGGAATGCAACAGTGGGTACTCACACTGTCCATTGTGAAGCCCGCATAATCAATGTGGACTTGGAAGATACGTTAATTCAGGGTCCGTAGGGGACCTTGAATACCTTGAAAAGCCTTGAAAAATGAATTTGTAACTCAAGGCCTTGAAAACACCTTGAAAATTCAAAATATTGTCTATGGACCTTGAAAAGCCTGGATTTTCTTGAAACCAAAAGGAATTAATAAATAGTTTTCTTTTTACAGAGTTAAATAAAAAGGAAAAAATGATAATAAAAAAACCGATATCTCACTAAGTTTGTGCTGGAACTGAAATTTCCACAACTGGCCACTGCGCAGTCGTCAGTTTTGAATTTCCGATTGTACAAAGCCCAGATGTAGCAGCAGTTTAAATGTGAATCATTTGTATGCTTTGAAATGGCTGGCTGCCAATTCCAACTTCAGTGGCTAGACTAAGAAAAATATAATGTTTGGATTATGTGATCTTTCTCAGAGAGCTTTGCACAGTGCGAATTATGCCACAAGGCTGTTGATTTGCATGCAATGGAAGAGAGTGCTCTACAGTCACATGCAGCTGGAAAAAAAATACTAAGCTCTCGTTATGGCGGCTAATATGGCAAAACAAGAAGCCTTCAGCATGAAGTCGTTTCTGACGAAATTATGTCTGTGAACACACAGATTCAAGTTTTAAAATAGTAACTGTATATAGTTTTAATTATGAAGTTAGTTCAATCTGGTTCTGTTTTTGGATTGAGTGGAAATAGGACAGACAATAATTACACTGAACATGATGAATCTAAAAATATAGAATACAGCTGAGAGAAATATTAATATACCTAATATGAAATAGTTTATAATATCCATACACTCTTTTTAAATAAGTGATAATATAAAAAAAACATCTGTTTGGGGGGTGTTTTATGGGGATGGATGAAGAAGAAAGACAGGTACTGAAAAAGACATTGAGACAATGACAGCTGCTGCTGATGACTATGCATTGAAAGCAGAGACCAATTGGAAAATTTCCTTTCTCACAACATCAAATAGTTTGAGGAAAAGTGTTAAGGACAAAATCGCTGAACTTGGAGCACTTGAAAAACAGCTTGATGACAAGCTACAAGAGCTGAAAAATGCACTCTAAAATATTTTGGACTTTGTAAATAGTGTAGTGTAGGCAGAGTAAAATGAACATTGTTCAGTGACTGTACATTATTCTAATGCCCACATGTAGGATGTTTAGTATTAATGGGAATGATATCAATGATCATAATCTTGACTTCATCTTTTTTTTAAAAATACATTTGCAAGAAATGTTCCTTGTATGAAGTAATAGTAACTATTACATACAGTTTCATTGATGTATCCTTTAAAATTAATGTAGAATGCACCTTGAAAAACATGATTTTGAACCTTGAAAACCCTTGAAAAAAAACCTTGAAAATTTTTAAAGAAATATGCTACTAACCCTGTTAATCCCCCCCCCCCCACTCAAGCAGCTTCCACAGGTTCTTTGATTTGCCTATGGCAGGCTACAAACACCAGTCTAGTTATATTTTGGAGCAAGACTTGCTATAAAGATCCTCACCTTATAACCAATTGTAGGTTTGAAGGAGATGAAGAGACAAAATGAGACATATATCCAACACAGCTTGGGTTATGTCCTTAAGGTAGGGGGCTTGCCCATAGGCCTGAACCCAGAAATGTTAGAGGTCCCCACATATAACCATATATATAGGTTTGAAGGACAGGAGGAGATTAAATCAGCCATATATCTAGTACAGACCTATGGCTAGGGAATTTGCCCCAGAATCCTAACATTGAAACTGTTGATATCCCCATCCTGTAACCCAATTTAGGTTTGAACTCTTCAAATTTCCACTATGAAATAATATATAAATGTACTTTTAATGGGCATGAGAAGACAAATGCACTTTTACATGCTACATAGGCCCTAGGTCAGGCCCATAGATTAAAGGACTTAAATTTGATTCATAACTTGGAACCGTATAACCATATATGCACTGACTGGACATGAAGATTCATATACACTTTTACAGTGTTGCAGTACTGGCCCCAGGGTCAGGCCATGCCTAGTAATACAGCTTGGAAGCACTGGGATATGCAATAGCTTCCATTCACCTGAATCTCATTTGCATTTGTATTTGAATGAATTTCCCATTATGCTAAGATGCTGCCGATTAAATTTTTACTTCCAAATATTTTGAAGGAAAAAAAAAGGGAAAGGGTTGAGTTGTCCTGCCCATCACATCCATCCAGCTGTTACCGGTAGTAATGTAGGGCATCTACTTCAACATGGTTGAAGATAAACACAGGGCACTTTAGGATATGGCTGGGTGTGATCTGTAGATGTGGACAGTGGTTTGACATTTTAATATAACACCAAGGGGTGAGGCTGGGCAAGTGGGATAGGTTTTGTACAAATCTCAAACAATTTCCTAAATATTGTAGATGTAGATCTGAAAATTGCATGTTTAATCATTGAGGTCAGAGCTGCAACATGTGTAAGAAGTTTTTGAATTCCACTTTTGGATCTTTGCTTGGGGAAGGGGAAGGTTGCCTGTTGGTAATAAGATGAAAACTGTTGAAATCCCCACCACATAACTGTATATGGCTTTACAAGACATGAGGGGGCCCCGAGTGGCCGAGTGGTCTAAAGCGCTTACCTTTACAGATCACTGCCATCTCACCTCTGGCTGTGTGGGTTCAAGTCTCGGGCTCGGCCAATGTGGGTACGTGAGAAAGCTTGCCAGTATTTTCTCATGGGTCAGTGGTTCTTTCTGGGTTTTCCTGGGATCTTCCTCCACCGTTTATACTGCCGCCATGTATAGCCTATCTTGTGCTGAAAAATGGCATTAAACCCTATAACAACAATATAACAACAACAAGACATGAGAAGACTAAATCAGATATCATTGAATACAGTCACTGTGTCAAAATTTGGAAACTGTTCAGATCCTCACCCTAATACTATGTATGGTTCAGAAGGAAATGAAATCAAATGAGACAAATTTGGGGTCATGCACTTTGGGTGGAAGACTTGTCCTCAGGTCATAACTTGGAAAATTGTAAGATCCCCACAATTTAACCATGTGCACATTTAATGGGCATGAGGAGATAAATGCATCCACCACAGGCCTTTGGTCATGTCCATGCAGTATGGTACTTTCCCTGGTTCAGAAATTGGAAACTACATATACGCTATTTGGACACAAGGAGACAAATACACATTTACATTGTTAACAGTGTTGTCTCCAGGGTCAGGCCATGCCCCTGTTGACATTTCGGAAATTTGGGGCTATCTGTGCAATGGCACACCATTGACATCTACTTCTGATATTAAAATTTGCCCGGGGGGTGGGCAGGTAGATATTTAAAAGTTGTTATAATTTAATTTAAAGCATCAGTTTTGGTTAATGGATAGCATAGCATAATTTTTCAAACTTACTAGGATGGTCTTGATACCAGGCCACTTCCATAAAATTTGGTCAAATTTGTAAAGCCAGCTTTTAGCTCACCAGGCTGTATGGCCAAGTGAGCTTATGGAGTGGCCCCCTGCATTCCTTGTTTTGTGTGTCTGGCCATCAATAATTTCTTGTTAGCACTTTTTATTTCTGAACTGATTTCAATCAGACTTGGAAAATAGGTTTATATCATCAAAACCTCAGCTTACTTTGATAATTTGCAAGATTCATGCATGACTGCTCCGGTGGCCTAGTGGCTAGAGCGTCTGCCTCAGGTGCGGGAGGGCGTGGGTTTGAAACCTGGCTGAGTCATACAAAACACTTATAAAAAATGGTACTAACAGCTGCCTCACTAGGTGCTCAGCATTAAGAGGTTAGTGTTAGGACTGGTCAGCCTGGTGTCAGGATAATGTGACTGGGTGGGACATCATGCTACATGTGTGCGACATGATGCCCCAGTGCTAGACATCACTATAAACTGCCACACTGCAGACATCGTAGTGATATGACTGAAAAATTGTTAAAGCTACGTTCGAAATACAAATCTCACACACATACACATACATGCAAGATATGTGCATATTAATAAGGTAATCTTGCACCTGATTGGGTAACCTTGATACCACTCTAGGTGCCATATTTTTGATCCATTTTGGATCAGACTTGGAATATAAGCTTACGTCATCATTTTTGTAGATGGGTTCAATAATGAACAAGATCCATGCATACTAATGAGGTGATTTTGCATTGGATCAGCTAAGCTTGTTACTATTCCTGAGGCCATATTTGTGATCTAACTTTGATCAAACTTGGAATATGTGCTTATATCATTAAGATCATAGACAAGTTAGATAATGAACAAGCTTAACACATCCTAATGAAGTGATGTTGCATCTGATTGGTTGAACTTGTTACCCATCTGGAAGCCATATTTTTTATCTGATTTTGATCAGTCTTGCAATATGTGGTTATATCATCAAGATCTTGGATGGGTTTGATAACCAAACATTTACTCTGTTTCAGTAATGAGCAAGATTCATAAAAATTTATGAGGATATTTTGAGCATGGCTGACTGAGCTTGTTACCACTATGGAAGTCGTAATTCTTATCTGATTTTGATCAAAATTGGAATGTGCACTTGCATCAGTATGTAGCAATAAGGCAGGTATTTTATGGAAGTCATAATTCTGATCTGATTTTGATTAAAATTGGAACATGGACTCTTGTCATCAAGCTTTAGTTTTGAAAGTAAATGGAATCATTGCATATTAATGTGATCTTGCATCATATTCTCTGAACTTTATTTTTTATCTGTTGGGTTTAGAACTTTATAGATCATGGATGACTTTGAGTATGAGCAATGGAATGTGCATATTAATTATGCCTTTTTCTTTAGAAAGAATATAGTAGATTAAATCAACATGTTGTAAAGTTTGGGAGATTGTTTACATAGGATGTGTTCTTACAGTACTACATAAGCTTGCTTAGTGAAATGATCAACTGTTATGCAAGTTAGATGAATGATATCAGGCAACATGGGCCTCTCGTTAATTAAAGATTGTTTTTATCTTTTTATGACAGTGCCCATATTTATGGCAGATTAACTGTATATTAATATATAAAAAGCTTTGATATGAAGAAGAATCTTGTAAAATGTGGTTGAAATTGTTTGTGAGAAGCTGCTAGATTATTTACAGGTTGTACCATTTTCTCATCAGCATCAGCAACTGATTATATATATATATATATATATATATATATATATATATATATATATACATACATACATACAGACAGACATACATATTCATATTCCTCTTAGGTGGTAATGGCAGCTGCAGTGTTGTTAACATTAAAATACTGAGTTGAAATTTTTGTATTGAAGTTCATATATTAAGTCACCTAGAGGGGTTACATTATGGCATCCTGTAGAAAGACACAGCCTTTGAACCTTTGTTGGCAGATGATATTATTACTGACAATGCAGAAAGGGTGTTATGTGATGCAGATACATTGTTGTTACATCTTGACATCCTGCAGAAAAACCTTATTTGACAGATGGTATTGTTGACAATTCATGGCAGCCAGCAGAATGACACCTCATTCCATTAAACCTTATTTGACAGATGGTATTGTTGACAATTCATGGCAGCCAGCAGAATGACACCTCATTCCATTAAACCTTATTTGACAGATGGTATTATTGACAATTCATGGCAGCCAGCAGAATGACACCTCATTCCATTAAACCTTTTTTGACAGATGGTATTATTGACAATTCATGGCAGCCAGCAGAATGACACCTCATTCCATTAAACCTTATTTGACAGATGGTATTATTGACAATTCATGGCAGCCAGCAGAATGACACCTCATTCCATTAAACCTTATTTGACAGATGGTATTATTGACAATTCATGGCAGCCAGCAGAATGACACCTCATTCCATTAAACCTTATTTGACAGATGGTGTTGCTGACACTGCAGAAACTTTGGCATGTGATGCAGATACAGTAGGGTTACATTATGGCATCCAGCAGAGAGACACATGCCATTGAACCTTTTGGTGACAGAATCTATTATTGACACTACAGGAAGTGTGCCATGTGATGCAGATACAGCAGGGTTACACTATGGCATCCTGCAGAAAGACACTTGCCATTGAACCTTTATTGAGAAAATATATTGGTGGTGCTCTACAGTTTTGTATTTTGCAATGGGTTGGAATTTTAAAGATCTGAAATAGAATTTCTCTGGGTTTGTTCACTGGTTATACTGGCTATTTAAAAAAGACCTTGTATATCTTAGGTATTGTTCAAAGAACCTTTAATTCCCTTTAGTTTCAGTGTATGATTGATGGGTGTAATAAGGGTTATAGTGTATACAGCTTGGCCATACTCCAGATGTGCACCTTTCAAAAAACTGCTTTCTCCACTTGGACATTTTCACTTGCTGACCTTCAGAGGTAAATTGTAAAACAAAAGTGCCAATAACTTTTTCTACATTTATATATTTGGTCATTCATTCATTGCATTTTCAGAAGCTGGTATTGTTTCTTTTTCTAATAGCTGCTAAAGATAGTGAACTTTAGACTAATTCAGGCTGATTTTTTTAGCACAAGGGAGCAGTCATTTTAGTTAGCACTGTGCTTAGATCATGTACAATTTCTAAAAGTACAATATCCAAAGAAATGTCAGCCACATTACATCAGAGTAGCATAGAGGTATGCCAACATTCTCTCAACTGTGCATGTTTTAAATGTAAATAACGTCACCTTACATAACGTCACTCTCTCAAAAGTACATAATAACTGGTGAGCACCCCCTTATATTACTGCAGAAAGTGTGCCATGTGCTGCAGATACAGCTAACATGGCCTCTGGCTGGACTGCAAATAAAAGCACAAAAAGATGAATTGATGAGATGTGAATCCTTATGTATGAAACATTATGTTTTTATTTTGCAGGTTGCTCACATGACAAAGAGCGCTATAAGTGTCTGGGATTCATCTCTATATGGACCAGCAGCTCTTTTCCTGAATCAGTACTTCAACTCGATCATCCCAGAATATTATTTGCTATGGGCATGTTTTGTAAGTATTATATCTCTGTTCTTGGCAAAGCACACTGAAGCCTATCTATGTATACACCTCCACAGGAAACCCCTTTGAGATCACCCGTACAGAGTAGAAGGGAGCAAATGCTGTGATTCCAGCAGTGATGCTAGGTGTCAGCACCAGTAGCATCAGAGGCTGTAGACAACAGTTTAAGGGGGCCCTGGGTGGCTGAGTGGTCTAAAGTGCCTGTCTTTACTGATTACTGCCATTGAACCTCTGACCATACAGGTTTCGGTCTTGGGCTTGGCCAGTTTGGGTATGTGAGAAAGCTTGCCAGTAGCTTCCAATGGGTCATTCGTTTTTACTGGGGCATTCCTGGGTTCTTCCTCCATCAGTTATACTGGCTGCCATGTATAGCCTATTGTGTGCCGAAAATTGTTAAACTAAGAACAACAAGACAACAGGTTAATGTCTTTGTTAATGTTTGACTTTGGTACTTGTCAAGGAACTAAAGGCTTGCACCAGTTGCAGAATGGAACCAGTTACCACACAGTTCTTTATTTCTCAAATTCTAAGCAGTATTTATTGTTGGTTACAGACACCAAACATTCCTTCCAGTATGTGTTAATGCTTCTGTCTGCTTGTTCCAAATAAAATGGACAGTCGGGAATAACTAAGAGTCATGTGGTTGCTGATTCCATGTGGCAACCAGTGCAGACCCCCTCTGTATTTAAATTTCACAGCTGTGTTCATTATATATGCTTATTCTCAATTTTACTTATTTTTTTAATCAAAATTTTGGGAAAAAGTGTGAAGTTAAAGTTTGTTTATAGTTTGCTCTGTGTACAGAGCAGGTTCAAATTTTTACTTACAGATTTGTTCATGGCTCAAAAGTTGCAACTGTGTAGTTAAATTTCACTTCAGTGTGTTAAATAACATGTGCCTGATCTTATTTAGTAATTTTTTTAAAACAAATTTTACTCTGTTTTTCTTCTGAATTTTTGTGGAAAAGTGTGGGGTTACAGTTCTTATTTAAGGTTAGGTTAAAGTTTGTGTTTTAGGTTTTGTTAATGACTATACATTCAAATTTCATTAGACATGCTTTATCAAATGTTTCTTCTGAGTTTTTTCTCCGAGAAGGAGTGTGTGGCTTCCATAGCAACCATATGGAAAACCCATTTTCTGTATCTTCTCTAGCATGACTGATCTAATTTTAATTAACCTTGATAAGAATATTTCTTGGGTACACTATATCAAAATTTTTTTTATTAGCTTCTTAATGAATGGTGCAGCTTCATTTGCAATCAGGTTGAAAACATACTTGTATTTTCAGTTTCATCTCTACAACAGCTGAATCAGTTTTTATCAAACTTTGTACAATGTTTCAT
>JAECUM010014650.1:0-51517 GCA_016617855.1 Megalonaias nervosa
GCCTCATTCAAAGCACCTTTCTGTAATGTGTTGCGACTGAGGTGAATACTTATACACACCAATTCATAGACAAGTCATTTAAAGCTCCTTTCTGCAAGATGTTGACACTGGGATGAATACCTATACACACCAATTCTTAGACAAGTTACTTTTATACTTTTGGAGGTAGTTTGAATTTATGCATGAAAAAACAATCCCTAGGTCCACTGCCAGGGATTATTTAAAAACTGTAAAATAATTATGCAAATCGGCAGAAACGCAAATGGTATTGCAAGTTCCTATCTTAAATAGCATAAAAGTTCCGCGACGGTACCTACTCAAGTTAATTATCGTATGATTGTGTTACAGTCAATCATATAGGTTGAGGGCTTTTGATTCGATATTATTGTACATGAAATACTTCTCAACCGCAAAAAAATAAATTGCGAATGTATACCCCCTGATAATTGGATATAAAAAATTATATTAAATTTTATGAACCATTATAAAGACTTCGTAAATTACTGCAAACTATTTAGTAATAATACGCATTTACAAAATCAAACTGTTAGTATGAGATTTCATGCACAGTACCATGTTTGAGTCGTTTGGGAAGATGAAAATATACTAAGAATGATTCATTTTAATACCTTTGGTCACTGAATTGTTTTAGGAAGGTCTAAATAACATGCCAAAATCACACGAATGAAACTCATGGCCGTTGGAGATGAATTCATGATTTGTAAAAGGTGTATTCTAACTAGCCAGAGGAAGCTTGATAATTTTGACGGTATGACAAGTTACTGCCTGAGTTTGTACCTTACATTTGTCAAATATGACACACCCATTCTCTCCAATTTGTTTGCAGATACATGTAACGTGTTCTATAGCTATATGCTGGATCAAATACGATCATACTTTACATATATGCATAACAGTTGCTATAGATACAGCGAAGCAAAGTCATTAATTTACTAGAACTTTTGGCGTCCTTTCAAGCAGACATTCCTGGAGGGAATTGGATCTTAGTAACAATAAAAAAAAACAAAAACAAAAACAAACAAAAAAAAAAAACATAGGCCAGGAGTTACTGTAATAAACACAGAAATAAATAAACGTACAATTTAATCACTATAAATGCTGCATTTTTATCCAATAGCCAATCAGCTGGCATCCAGCAACAAAACCTGTGATATGCATGCATATATGGGATCGGAGATATTTTAAAGATTTGTTTTACAAAAATTGTCAGTTATTAAATAGTTGTATTGGAAAGGCTCTAAAAAAACAATAACGTATAAAAGTTAATGGTACACATGTCAACAGTACATAAAAAGAATATAATGTGTATAAAATAAAGAGACAATTAATACAACTTACGAAACAAAGGTAAATAAGACACAAAACAAAAGTAAAAAGATTTAAAACACTTTCATACTGCATAATTAAAGACACTTACGATAAATGATTCAAATAGACAATCCGGAAGATGCTTGAACATTATTTGATGCCATCCAAGAGTTATAACTTGTAAACGATTTTATTCTGACATCCTCACCAAAGAGTGGCTATTCCATTACACTCCCAGACAATAATTTAGTGGAATGAACTTAGTATTTTGCATCGAATCCAGGAGATTCCAGTTGACATCTGGAGTAGATAATCTGAGATTCATAATAAATTAAACCCGAAGTAGTTGAATCAACCTTGGTAAAAACATGGTAATATGATGTGCAAGAAAATTGTCTCGACGAATATGTGATAAGAAAGATTCACACTGACTTATTTAAGGTGTCTTGTGTTGTGCTAACCGACACTGATCCACAAACTTTTACTGCCACCAATGTCACAGAAACCGATACAAATGCAAAACTGGACCAAAGTAACTAGGATGTGAAATGCAGGTAACATTGTCCTTAATGTAACAGGATGGTAACGAGCACTCACAGATGCATCCACTAACAAAGCTGCATACCACTAATAAACAAACCTTAATCATAATGCACAACTTAACCGGTTTAACTGAGGCTTGAAACCAGGCCGATGTGACCTTAAATTGGTAGTTTTGTTTTACACTACCCCTCGTGTAACTGCAAGGTTTCTTGGACGATGGACATCCTACTTTTGGAATATAGAATAGACAAAGAAGAAATAATCTAAGTGTAAAAAATATTGCCTGACATTAAAAATGTCATGCCAACATATTACAGGACCGACGCAACAAATTCAAACAAATTCAAACTCTTAAAAATGGGTTAGTACCAATATTACAAAAAAATGGCCGTAGTCATGAATTAGTGGAATCCTTCAGCAGTTTCATGGATCAAGCAGTGCAAGGAAGATTAAAAAACTTCTGGTCAGGTGAGACAACCCCTCACCCCATCCCTTCTATCTCGTTAAGGGGCACAGCCTGCTTGAAACAAACATATATTATTAAATGTACAATGTACAGAAAATTCGGTATTTACCTAAGGTTTGCTTTTTAGCACCTTTGTAAGGGATACTTTCTTGTTTTCTTTTCCGTAATTGTTGACTTTTCATAAACTACATCATGCATGGGGAAAGTTAACGATAACATAATATATATGTCTATTACGAATAAAAAATGTCATCGTTATTTTCTCTTGAACGGTGTACAATTCAGGAATTTATGAATTGTTGAAAAGTTTCATTAATATTTTACAAAACAGTTGGGTTTTTCTTTTTCTCTTTATTGCACAGATCGGTGAGGGACAATATGGCAACTTTGGGATTGATTAAATCTTTGTAGCCCCTTCAAAATCCCCCTTCCGTATTCTTTTTTAGTCTAAAGTTTCACAGTTTGGGCGGGGACTTTAGGAGTGGGGAGGATATGTACTAATCGATCAAAGATTGTTTTAGTTCCTCTGATTGACATTGTGTTAGATTGTAACTTATAACATGTGGACATGTGATGAAGAGGATCAGAACAAAAAGACACACACACACACACACACACACACACACACACACAATGCGCGCACACACACACACAGAGCGCGAACATAGGTAATCGGTAATGAAAGCACAAGTCTCTCTCTGTCTGTCTCTCTCTCTCTCTCTCTCTCTCTCTCTCTCTCAGAAACAGAAAGCAGACAGATCTAGTGCACTATATTTTCTTACTTATCAGTGGCCTACGAATGACGTCATTCAATGTATATATAAGACTGAGGGCATAGTTTGGGGTAGTTTTAACATTTTAATAATTAAAAGCATTTTCGACCTATGAATTACGTCCACGAACTCTCGTGCTGCCATTTTTTCTTTTTTAATCGTAAAAATATGTGACACTGAGATTAAGACAGAACTCGGAAAACTCTTACTATACATTATGTTAAGGAAGAACCGCATAGTGCTAAATTAACAAATACATGCATTAAACACACGTTTTCACTTGTATAGCGTATTTCATATTCTTTACAACGAAGAGTAGCCACAGAATGGCCGCATATACCGTTAATAACTTTGCCGAGCTAGATCTCAGCCGAGATTAAATTAAAAGGCCCAGTGCCACCGTTACATGCAAAAAGTCGTATATGCCAAGTGATCTGAATAATACTGAATCTTGAAAGATATTGGTCTTAGACATCTCTGGGTTCCATTAAAACCTGATAATATTGATGTTTCAACACGTTATGAGCCATGTAATTGTTCCCTTAAACAGAGAAACCCTGCCATTTTTTCACTAATCCAGTATTGACTGGCGACATCAGTAGGTCAACTGATTTCAGTCGAAACCTGGAACACAGGATCTGACGACTCACCGTTGTAAACATAAGAAATCAACACCACGCTATGTCGGATTGTCTCCAGCCCAAGTTCACCCTTCAAAATATTCAATTGCCCCAGCTGATCACCAGGATTCACCCCCTTATTATTTGCATCTAATGCACGCTTTTTCTACTCATATCCGCTTACAAAATGCGAACTTGCCTCCCTTCATTCCATCTCAAATCAGTTTGTGCGCCAACTGTGAATGTTGTTCTTATTAGATCAGTTACTTACAGAATTTGTCGAATGTATCACATCACTACTTTTGGAGCACTCCCGAAAAAGAACGGAATCACCAGCGACATCGTTGACTGAAATAAGGGTGGCACTACTTAATTCTAACTTGATTATTTGAACGTATTTTAAACATAACATCTTGATTATTTCAAAGAACGGTCTATGTCAGAAAGTTTTGTTTTAGCAAATCATTTCCTTCCTCCAAACTTAAGTTAAAGTGGAAGAATGGTGAAATTTATGATACAGGCGGCATTGAACTTAAAAAAATCCCTTTGCAGAAATGCCTTCATCACAATATCTCAACCTGGGTTGATTCTGACTTCGAGGTTGCTTTTTAGCTCGAGTGTGAGAAAACTTGGAGTAATCAATTTGTGGTGGTAATGTCATTTCGACAAGCAGAAGCACTATCTAGGAGACAGTCTCATTCACTAGTTCATTCCAAAAACAAATGATTTGACTAATACTAATCTTTATTTATGAGTTTAACAAGGATAACCTGTTAGTTCGACCTATTTTAATACTGCAGATAAGGACCTAATTCAAACATGGAAAAGGCACAGAGGTGTGTTTTCGTGTTGGATGCGCACGATATTATTTATTACTCCAGAATATACGAGGAAAACACATGATACATGACACTTTTTAGCGAGTAGATTAAACCATCATAACTGTTCTAGTTCATGTTTATTCTAGTCCAGCTAGGCTAAAAATAAAACGTTGACAGATACTTGTAACTCTGTCCTATTGCATGATCCAGAGAGTTACATTGTATGTTGTTGTTTAGCTGTCCAGTCTCCAATATCTTTAGACAAGTGCTTATAATCATATTTATATGTTTTAGGAGGGACCAGTCTCATCATCATGGGATTGCAAGTAGCTCATATAAATCAAATTTACAAAGAGTGGCTTTAATTTGGGGTATTTTCATAACGTCTATACACCACTACGAAAAATATATTGGCTACACAAAGTTTAATGAATTAGGTAATTGTTGCACGAGATTTTCATACATGAAGTTTAGGTTAAAGCAGTCGTTTCTGCTTGACCTGTTTATGACTTTTGCTGCCCTATAGGCTTTTCTGAATATCTCTGGATGACTACGATGGAATGCAAGCTTTTTCTTTGTTGTCATGACCATTACTAGTGATGTCAAACTATCATTCATGATAACATTTCTAAATTTAGTCTTTTTTCTTTCGCCTATTTCTAGAGTGTGAAAACCCGCCCACTGTACCGAAGAGTATTCCAGATGCAACAAAGGTTCTACATGGAAACTCAACGTTCTACGCGTGCAACATGAACTACGTTGTATGGCCACCAAATACGAGAATAGAAGCAAGATGTGAGTCAGACGGCAGATGGAAACTTTTGGGAAATTCCTCGTGCAAAAGAGGTATGTAATCGTCCGAACATCGATATTTGTCTTGGTTAAGTCTGTCTCAGTGCTCAAGGATAAGCATTTTGATCCTTAAGCAGTTTTTCAAAAACCTTTAATGTTGACTTTATTTCCTTTACTCACAAATAGAAGAAGAAGAAGAAGAAGAAGAAGAAGAAGAAGAAGTAGGAAGAGGAGGAGGAGGAGAAGAAGAAAAGAGGAGGAGAAGGTGGAAAGAAGAAGGAAACAACACGAAAAAGTTACTTCCATCCCATCATTATTACTCGTTAACATCAAAGTATTTTCTATTGCGAATGATTTATTTCGAACACTAAATATAAATATGCAATCCCGCCCAAAATTAATTTGAAATTAATGTGGCTTGTAATTATAAATGACGATTGTCTAAGTACTGAAACCGGCACAGATTGTCAGGCACAATTAATTTAGTTTTTGATAAAACCCCTATGTTGTAGGGTAAAATTACTAGTGAGTACACTCATTGACGGTGAAGTTTTCAACATAAGACTCGCTTTCGTCAAACTAAATATCCTCTGTGTTCAGGTGATTTCTTGGGTTTTCGATTGGGTCAAAATTAAACTTTCCAAATACAGTCTATAAGCATACTGTGCTGGCTGTTGTATTGTGCTGTTTTCTGATGCAAGTCTAGGCTACATACACGTGAAGGCATGGCCACGACAGTATACTACGTAATTAAATAAATGTACTTTTCTATCTACTTGATTATTTCCTGCCCTGGGATAGTTTAATATAATCCAACATGTGGCAAGTATTTAAATAAATGCTTTATGTTAGTTCAGCCACTACCGCCAACCCCCATTCAAAATTTTTTAAACGCGTTGTACTGTCTGGTTTCATCGCAGCTTTAAGTGAATAAATATTCTGAACAGTTCCTTGGGTAGTCTATACACATATGATTATGATACATTGCTACGTAAAAGTCAGGAGAAGCACTTCGTTACTGAATGTCGGGGGCGGGGGGGAGGGGTAGGGGAAGATAAATTCTCGATTTAAAATAAAATCGGAAAAACCTCAGTTTCACCGCAACGTCCTTGAAGAAATGTTTCCATCTAATAGCATTAGGATGTTAATATATGCCAAAGTTTTGAGCTATCAAAATAAGATCTATCAGTAAACAAGAAATGTCCCACCCTTCATATCGAGTGGCAGCCATAAACGGATAGAAGGTATTTCTTAGAATTATTATACAAAAGAAACAATTTTTTCAGACAAACGCCGGAATGGTTTAATATCTCGAGTCACTTCAGCATGATAACTGATCTCTCAGATCTGTCTGGTTCCAACGTCTTTATGGAAATTTTATGTAGCGGACTCTGAGCTGATGGAACTGCAAAGCTGATTTTTTTCGGATGCATCAGTATTACCTCCACTTGCTGAACCTCTATCACTTTCCTGGTGAACTTCATCCGCTCATCAACATTCCATTAAAACAGTTCCATTATACTTTTCAAAATCGTCGTGCTAAGTCCCAGGAGATGTTTCATAGAATTTGTGGTATGATTTTTTTGGTGTATATTTTGAAGTAACCTTTTAGAGGACACTCATTATAAATGGTTTTGTAACAATTGTAAAAGTACCGCTTAGCACACTCGTTCCCAAACCCCAGGTTGCAACCCAGATAAGGGTCGCGAGGACGTTCTGGAGGGTTGCTGAAAGTCGCCATGATATTTTTTTGGAGGGTGGCAAAACTTATCAAATGTGTGGCGCTCAGAAAAACTATTTGTTAGGTCACGGCCAAAAAAGGATGGAAACCACTGGCTTAGCAAGAAGATTACACCGATCGATACGATCATTAGAATCAGAAACTTTACTAGAACAGGCATGTTGACTGCAAACAAAAGTATCCCCAAAAAGGACCAAAAAAAAAAAAAAAGAAATGTGTAAGCTCAGTTGCAACTTCTGAGCTAAAATTATCGATAAACTCAAAAAGCCCTGTAACTCACACCAGAAGCAGTATTGGAAAGTAATCAATAGTATTGGAGACAAGGAAAAAAAAAAATACTCCTTGCATAAGCAATAATATGTTTTATGAATACTTCAAATATCTTAATGAGGCTTTTGATTCAAATAAAAATTACGATTTTAATGCAATATTATCGAACAAGAATGAGATATTATTAAGGCCTAATACTGTTGATAACTCCACAATGCAATTCGAAATATTAAAACTAATAAAACCTCGGGTATAGAGGAGATCATTAATTGGTACATGAAATTTACTGAACCTATTGTTCTGCACTTATATATTTCCTTTTCAAGCCTAGTTTAAGACATTGGCATTATCACATAGACTTGGGTTACAAATTTAATAAGCCAACATATAGAAATAAACGTGGAAAAGATCCTACCTCGAATTACAGTCCTATTACATTATTGAATTCTTTTAGGGAAATTGCTTACCTCTATTATAAATGTAATTCTTGTAGACTATTTAGATACGTCCGGTGTTTTAAAGTAAAATCAGTCTGGTGTTAGAAAAGATTATTCTACTCTGGACAATATATTTTCTCTCCATGCATTTGTAGAATTTTTAGAGCAAGAAAAAGAAAATCTTGTTTGCATTCGTCAATTTTGGAAAGGCATTCTACACATATAGAGGCAGGGTTTTGGAAGAAATGGTTTGAAATAATGTCAATGGTCAATTGCTGAATATGATTACAAATACGTACGTTAAAATTAAGTGATACGTATATATTAATAAAGAATTTTCGGTCAATAAGGCAAAGTGAAAATCTCTCACAAATCCTAATTTCGTTATATCTGAACAATTTTGAATAGTTTTGCTTTCAAATAATTGCAACGGTACGAATTTTGAATAACATGAAACAGAATTTATATCGTACTTACAGGTGCCTGCTATTACTGTGATTCTAGTAGATATCTAATACGAACTATAGAAAACTCTCCTCTTTTGTAGTTGGTAACAAATCACTGGAAGTAGTCAATCAGTACATATGTTTAGGCTTGCTTTTTAAAAGCAACGACTCAATTTCTTCGGCAAAAAAAGAAAATCACTGCACAAGCTAAGAAAAGTCATGTTTTTCCTGTTACGACTTTTGCTTTTACCATTGAATTTACAACTGAAATTTTTTGATAATACGGTTTTGCTGATATTGTTACATGTATATGGATGTGAGATGTGCGATTTTAGTGATAATTCCGTTATTGAACATGTACACCCTGACTTATTTTTAAGAAAATGTACCACACTATAGAAGTTGTATGGGAAAATGGGTTCGTTTCCTTAGAGCATTTGTGTAAACATTAGAGCTCTATTTTATTGCTGTTTTTTTAATTTTTTTCTTGTTTCTTTTTTGCTGTTATTGTTGTTGTTTTGTTTATTTAATCTAGACTTGTTACTAGAAAAATTGGTGATACTTCAAAATTATTATACGACTATATGTTAGATGATGATGCTGATGTTATATTCAATCTTAAAGGTCTACTAGAGTGTAATACACACTATATATCAGAATGTTCATTTTCGCTAAATCACTCAGAAATGTGCATTAAAAATGCATATTTTAACTCACAGAGAAGAAAATAAAGATAATGTGGGCATTTATCGATGTTTTACGGAAAACGCTCCGGAATATTTGTATACTTCCGGTGATAATAGGATTTTCCGGAAGTGACGTACTGTCGGGAAGTACCTTAAGTTTAGCGTATGTGGTGATGATGGCTGCATTTAGTGATGATTCAAGCATATTTACGGCAAATTTGTCATGCTCATTTTCGACGTGTGAGGAAGGTGAACTCTTAGAAGATGGCGAACTTAATGAATCTTAAGAAAATTCTGCTCGCTGAGGTTAGACAGTACCAATTTAAGCCCGAACGAGACGAGAACGTGGACGAGGACCCTGAAGTGGACAGAGGGCATAATGAGGCTGAGTAGCGCTTGGGCTATTCATTCTGGTAATTACTATTATCATTATGACAATTATTATTATTATTATTATTATTATTATTATTATTATTATTATTTCGTTAATGTTATTTTAATTTCATAGTGAAAAGAGAAGGGTACGAATCTGGGCGAAACTTGGATGTCTTCAGAGCAGATTGTCATGTGGGCGTGGTTCATCAGTAACTAGTGGTGTTAAAAGTTAAACACTTAAGACTCAGATTGTGAGAGGTGTAGATATAAATACTGTAATAACCTGCATTTAGGGAGTGAGGTATGCATGCTTATATACGGTAAACACCATACAAGCCGCCCAATTCGGTCTCGATTTTTAAAAAATAAATCAATGCATTACCACTGAATTGCTCAAATGAGTTGACATTAATATTTTTTAGGATCCTCTGTTTTGTTTACTTCGTCGATTAATTGTTAGCTGGTATAGTCTACATGTTTTGAGTTAGCGAAAATAGGGAGTATCAATGCCGACGGCTGGCATTCTTGATAATTTGATTAATGACTATTTCTAGTTAACCGTTTAAGACTGTACGATACATACTCAATGTGTTTATAGTCCCTGATGTTTCATTTGTATACATCATCGCATTTAAGTTTGGTTTTTCTCTTCTTTATTTCTTTGGTACATACACATGTTGACGACCATGTCATGCGGTTTACCTCGGTAATATTGTAACAGTGCATAACACAGTTTCCGAACCATTGCTATGAGCAACAGCATAACACGGTATGTGCCGCGAATTAAAAAACTGATTTTTTTTTCTTTTCTTGGGACAATACACTCACAATGTAACAGTGTTTTTAATATCAAGTTGGTAATTTCTATAAATAATCATTGTGAAGATTAACTAAATATACACATGCAATACTATCTCATGCTTGTTTGAATATTCCAACAAAAATTGTGGGTTTTGTGGGCTCTGTTGGTTGTGGGTTTTGTGGGTTTTGTTAGAACTGTGGGTTTTGTTGGATTTGTGGGTTTTGTGGGCTCTGTTGATTGTGGGTTTTGTCAGGAGTATATAAAGCTTTGTGGGCTGCTTGTGGGGTTCAGTCAGCTAGCAGCAATCAAACTAGGTACATCACAGTTATTGTTTTATTTTATTTTTTTTTTATATTTTGTTTTGTTTAGTTTATTATAGAGTTATGAACTTTAAGCAATATTTTGGACAGTAAATTTTTTGTTAAAGTTTATTTAAGCACAAAGCAATATTTATTTAAGGAATTTATTTTTTATTTTTAATTTCTTTCTCTCTTCCAAATTATATGCATTCTAGTCACTTCTAATTTATTTTTATAAGCAAACTAGATATTGTTATATCATTTGTTATTTGAACCTCAGTTATATGGTCAAGTGAATGTTGTCCTCACAGACCAATACTTTTATTTATTTCTTAATTTATTTTCTTTTTTTAATTAGTTTTATGAAGCTAAAGACATATAGAGAAGTTTCTCTACATTACAAAGATATAATTCCTTTTCTTAAATTATAGGTCCAATAAAGTTATTAGGGAAATAGAATGTCTAAGTCATTGTGAGTGTTTTCCTCACCGACTTGACATCCTAAATTCAATTCAACAATACTTGATTAATCTAGCAATCTATAAAAACATAAATTATTTATGTTTTTATTTTATAATTTACTAGTTGTCTAAGTCATTGTGAATGTTTTCCTCACTGACTTGACAGCCAATTTACTTCGATCTATATCAATTCACTTCAAATAAGTATTATGCTATAGTTGAAGTGTGAAGTCAAGCAA
The DNA here is from genome assembly GCA_016617855.1 of Megalonaias nervosa. NCBI lineage: Eukaryota > Metazoa > Mollusca > Bivalvia > Unionida > Unionidae > Megalonaias > Megalonaias nervosa. The sequence continues at coordinate 11,101 of JAECUM010014650.1, forward strand.
GTGTTTTCCTTGCAGATTTAACATTTCACATATTACAATCAAGTCATATTTCTCTTCTGTAGTAAACTTCATTGCAACTAAATCTAAATATGGTAACTCTTATATAATTTTCATTCATCAAAAGAAGTAATAATATAATGAACTAATAGTATAGTGCTAATGTGTACCCTATGAAATTATCATATACTATACCTCAAGACAATGACAGCATTTTGGCTTAGTGCACAAAACAACAAGACTGTCATGGTTATGAACTGACTTTATTCAATGTTTCTAAATAAATGAATCACCTTGTGTTATGGTTGAAAAGAAATCAAGAGTTTGAGTTCACTCCATTCTCCCCTCCTTAGTCAGCTGATAAGAAGCATACTCATCCCTGGTGCCGTACTCCAGTGTAGTATTATCAGGACCTAGCTCGGCCATTACAATACTTTATTAACTTTATGACAAATTTGTTCTTTTCTCTGTGGGTCTAGGCGTATGATACTAGTGGCAAAGGAAGTATACAGATTTATGGGGAAACAAATCTTGAGAATAATAATAATAATAATACATTGCTGATTATTGTTATGTTATTGTGGTACAAAAGAAAGAACAAAAGTCTAATAATGCATTACACACACACACACACACACACACACAAACATATATATATATATATATATATATATATATATATATATATATATATATATCATACTTTAACATATTGCTGTCTATTCATGTTCACATTTGATTCATTTAGCTTCCTAACACTGGTTGTAGTAAAATCTAATTTTATGCTAAAGGCATTGACTCTGGAAACATGAAATAAGTAACAGAAAACCGGGATACATGAAATAACATAACTTTATTCAAGTTTAAAAATTTGTTGTATATTCTATTTTCAGTCATAATAGATACATGGCTGCATAGAGGTGGCAATAATTGTCTATCAACTGACTACGGCTTCCTAACCACTTCCTCCAGCACTGCTATCAATTCTTCAACATAGTCTGAAAAAAAGATTGTTACCCCAATAATTCAAGAAACTGAAAAATGTCATCCACTGCCTATATTCATACTGACAATTTACCAAAGAGAATTAATGGAATTGGAAACAAGACTTAATTAGTATTCACTTTAACATACATATAAATCATAGTTTAATGAATAAATTAATAATAATAATAATAATGATAATAATAATAATAATTTTTGTCGCCATATGATTTTGAATATGTGCTACAAAAAAGACACTGTGTTAGCTTTGTTTTGATTAAAATCTTTCAAGTTCGAGTTGATTTGCTTTAGTTAGTTTCTCCCTCCTGTGTGTGTATGTACAGGGCCGAGGAGGAGGGGGCTGACAGTATTCCTAGTGATATGTTCACTGTCCAACTTTAATATAACTTTAAAGATAGAACTGTTATATTACTATATGTGCTTGTATACAAGTTTTATCAAATGGTATCATTCAGTGTAGTAAAAATTGCAATATCTACATACCCTTGACTACATGCCACACATCACAATAGTGTGTGGCTGTCATATTCTCTCTGATCCATTTCTGTATCTGAACATGCCTGTCTGTAATTATAGTGCCCACTTCCACACTGTGGTTCTGTAGTCTTTTATGGCTCTAGATAGTTCCTCTTTCTCCATGTCATAACTACTCTTCACTTCATTGTTCTGAAGAAAAGAGAAGAAAAAAAAATGTGTTCAGCAAAATTAACAATACTTCTGTTTATTGAAATGTGACATCATCTGAACATAGTTTAAACGTGTTTACCAACATTTTAAAATAGGACTTCTGGATAAGTTACATTGAAAAAGTTAGCTCATTTTCTTGCATAAGTGTCATGTATGAATGCTGACAAGTACATGAAAGTTTGCAATGCCTTTGCTCCTTCTCTTTACTTGCTGGACATTTACTTCACAACCTGTGTAGTAGGTGAAATTTTAGACGTGTATTCTGATCATCGTGGTTTTCACACAGATGAGGATTTCTTATGAATATGTGTATCAGTTAAAGTATATCATTGCTAAATAATAACAAGTTCACAAGTGCTTGGTCTACTGAGTCAAACGCTTATATAATCATACTGAGCTTAGTTAAAACAATGTTTTATGTTTGGTTTGCTTGTTTGTTTTTTCTTAAGTATCCTATCAGTCTGACATTGAACAGCAATACTACATGATGGTGTGTCTAGTCCCCGTAATAAGAGTATGAAAAACGTGTTTCATGCCTTTGCAGTAGATATGGAAGTCACACATGAAGTCTTTTGGCATGTCTGAACAATAGTTGACAAATGCACCAAATCTTTTTGCTTACTTTTTAAAACGTAAAGGTTGATCATAAAGTTTGACATATTACCAATACATTGTAGTTTTTCCGCAATAAAAAAATACATAACTTAATTATTGACTCAAATGCTGATACAATTTGTGAGGCCTTAGCAATCTATATCAGTTATGAAGCTATACAAACCATATAAACAGGGAATGAATGGAAAGTTCACTGTGACATCAAAATGTACCACAGGATATGTCACACCATCTACTGTCTTCGGGTCTCTCTAGTGCATTATCTTCCAGGTGCTGGTTCTCTAAATTCTCATTCAGTACCTAATATATATATATATATATATATATATATATATATATATATATATATATATATATAATTAGACCAGCATTAGAAGGTAAAATCTTTACACCGATCGCATTAAAGTATTTTTAAAAATTCCTTTTAACTATGGTTCTGTACATATTGTGAATAATAATACTATACTCTCCACATTGAACAGACCTTAGTATTCACACTCACAAGCAATGGGTTGTGGGTTTGACTCTGACCTAGACCGTCATCCATTATCACATTTGTGTATATTCTGGCAAACAAGGTAATTTACTCCCAGCGCCTCAACACGAAGAGGTAATTAGCCTTTAGAATTAAGCACAATCAATACATCAAGTATTCACAACATTTTGGCTTTAGCAGAAAACTTGTTTTGTCATTATTATTATTGTTGAACAGGCATGAAATAAGCATGGACATGCAAATTTGTTGGGGGGGGGGTATAATAATGGGAGAGTGGGCAAAACTAAAATCCAAGGGTCTCACACACACACACACACACACACACACACACACACGCTCGTCATGGTAAAGCAGGATTCATTTGGGGTGGAGTGGGGACTATTATGGTTTGCAAACACCCTCCCTTAAAATCGCCCTCTCCCACTGATCGTTCTTTTGCTAGGTGTATTTGTGGCCAGGGGTAGGGGCTGACAACCAATAATATAGCAAGATAAAGTATTAAGTGTTTAAATATTTTACCCTCGATAGCTCTCGCTTCTGTACAAGGTTCTCTTGGTATACATGTTGTTAGCCCTGCCGTAACCCTTGGCTTTTGTTGATCTGGTGTTCACGGACTCAGTTATATGGCGTGAAAACACGCTTGGTACTGCATTTGGCAGGAGTCGTCTGATGGTCGTAATACCAAGTGACTCTTCAATTTTATAGACGGTATCGAAATCGTCGTCTCTCAAATGGTCACTGCAGACTATCTCGCATGTCACTGGTCGGATAATGCACGGTACTATCTACTGAATGCAACTAACAACGAAAGTAGAAATGCACATTTCCCTACAGCACGTCACTTCCGCTTTGTCTTACGGAAATTGCCAGGCGCGAAATCGGCTAGGAGTGTTTTTCCTTGTGCGATAAAAAAATCGATGTTTTAACTAATACTTTAGTCATTCTGCTCCAATGTGAACTCAATATAGATATGTTTATTTTCAAATTTCTTTCCCATTTATTCATGTATATCCCGAATATTGATCAAACTATACTTCTTTCTACCATTCTCCTTTCTTACCTTTTTCTATCCACTATACCACATCCATTAGTAATTTGTATTTTACGTTTAATATCGAATATGTATTGTTAGACGTGGGTTGGCAGTAAAGTTTTGTTCTAGTGCTTCGTTTATTGATCATGGTGATTAGCAATCATGGAAATGTGCAGATTCTTTTCTTTATGTTATTCAATTCATCTGCTTCTACATTTTGCTGAAATTCCAATACAAAATGCATTGCTAATTGATTAATTAAGGAAGCTATGCTGTCAGTGTGGTTCTACTACGTTAAACCTTTAGCATGAAAAAAAAAAGGTTTGAAAAACTGCCTATCAATTTGATCTTATATGTTATATGTTACTTCTTAGTACTGGCGTATAGACGAGCTATGATGTCTTCTGACGAATCTTGTTCTTGACTCTAGTGTACAATTTTAATTTTTCTTAAAAAAAAGGATTCTTCACTCGGGCGGTTACATAATCATTCATGCCATTGTCTCACTTTATGCATTTTGTTCGAGGGTATGTAGATTGAAAGCTAAACTGAGTCGCAAAAATGGTATATTAAAAAAGATGGGAGTTGATTTTGTGGCTCTCCTTAAAAAAAATTGCACAAATATGCAGCAGAATAAAAAGTTGGGTGTAGAGTGGCCGTATTTGCAAGGCAGACAAGACCGTATGTGACAAAGCAGGAATGGTTTCAAATGCTTTGTTCATGAAGTATGCGTATCACGATGTTGAAAGAACCGACAGAATGATAAGCGAGACATATACAACAGTAAATAGTCGCACTAAAATTCACGCGAGGGATGGCATAGCATATGCGTCTTGTCATTGCAATGCCATTATCTGATAGCTGACATAATTATCGTACCGGATGTTAAACATTGTGTCTAAAGTTGTTTAATGAACCCAGCTCAAAGCCAAGAGAATCATACGAACACAGTGAAACTATACATTATACACCATTGTGATTCTGGTTTTCGACACTGCAATGTCACCGAGTGTAATCAATATTTGATTAGTCTGCAGCACAGGCTTCCTATAAGCCAAGCAGGTTGAACTGAACCATCTGAGGGGACTGTAGTAGTGAGAAAATTATTATTAGTAAAACGATATCCTCGACTGGGAGACCAAATAAAGTATATAGTGGGGGTGGGGGTGGGGTATTTGTAGATAAAAAGAGACCCTTTTTTTATCCATCTATATATTTCGAGTTCTCGCCGTGAGGCTATAACTGGTACCACACGACATAATATTATTTAACTGATTTATTGCACGGCCGAAGTTTTCTAATAATATTTATATATTCAACTCTCTTTTATTCTTCACCACCCTGATTGCTGTTTTTTAAATGTTACGCCCGCTATCAAGATCCATGCAACGACTCATTCTGGAATGCTCATGTTATCGTACCAGTGTCCATTAAAAACTCATCAACGTTGTCATTTGTACTTGTGCGTTGGAGGTGATTTGAAGTTATTTTAACAAGGCTATTATGTATCAATTTGCCACACGTTTTGGACAATTTTGAAATCAGGATCGGAAGTAAAGACATTATCTACAGTTGCAGATCTTGCTAAATGGACTCTGATCTCAATTATTTTTCATATATGGTCTCTACATTTGTTTCTTAATACTGAACTTTCCGCTGTGTCCAAATCCTAATGAATCATATGTTAATCTAACAAAGCTTCAAAGATGAACTGACGGTAAAGTTCTTGTCCATAATTTTTTTTTGAGAGGCTTGACTACAAATTTCACTTCCGGACCAGCACCGATGCATCATTATTCGCTGTGCACATTCGTTGAAATACATACAGTCAACCACACCATAATTCTAGAGAGTAAATAGTTACCTTAAAATCAATACCAAGAATGCCCAAATCAAACTCTTGTATCACCAACAAAATGAGAGAGGAAAAAAAATGCTTTAAAAATAGACTGGAGCTATATTCGTGGGTACTAAACCGGAAGAAATAACTGTACACCGTATCTTGGAAAGAGCGTTTGGATACTTTGACTTTCTATTCTCATGCGGAAAACTGGCTTAAAGATGCAAAATTTTCTAACCAAGTTAAATATATATGGAAGTATTACATTGCTTCATTTTCTGGGACATACGCATAGTATGTCAGTATGAAATAGTCTTGCGAAATTTATGCCTGCAAAATATTACCGACATACTGAATATGGACAACGGTACTTGTAATTTCTTGATTTCATCTGTGGACTAGTTTAAACCACGCTCATGGGTAATGCAACCATTTTAAACTGATTGGTAATGTCGTCGAACATATGTTTTCCCGTAAAATTACGACAAAATCCTCCCCCTTATAATGTTTAGAAGTTCTCCAAAATTAATTGAACCGTTTCATATACCGTATTTACGGTATGTACTGATTGTATCTTCTGTTTGATGGTACATTTGCGATATACTTTCTAAATACGTTCTTCGCATATTCTCTTATGTGCTTTGTTAAAGCATAAAAATGATCACAAGTGCAATGGTTCCGTTTTACACGTCGAAGGTCGATAGGTTTCTAATGTTTTCTTGGTTCAACTATTTAATTGTACCGTCAATAATAATTTGTATCCTTTCTTCCAAATTTGTGAAATAAGTGTAGAAAAGTTCCATTAAGATATTTGCATATATTCTTTTGATTTGCTGTCGTACTTTCCCTAGAATGTACTAATCCTCCTCCGCTGAATTTTGGAACAGCCAATAAAAGCTCCGCTCTGGAAGGGTCATCAGTGACCTACATGTGTAATAATGGGTATGATTCTATTGCTGATATCCATATCACATGCAATGCGGATGGAAGCTGGACAGCACCCAGTTCAACTTGTCTTAGAGGTGAGTTAAAATCGAATCTTAAATAAATCGCTATTTATTTTAGCACTTTCAAAATAATAATTGCCGATTTAAATATGAAATTGTCAATATGGAAGTATCACTCTTTATTTAATTTATTGTTAATCATATTGTAAGATATATCCGCTGTGCAGACATCATTAATGATGAAGAAATACGTCACTGAACATGGCTGGTGATAGGAATTTGATTTATATCCAATCCATGTTGTCCGTGATGAGACTGAAAAGACAAAAAGCACCACCCAGCGAGCCCAATTTATCCAAGCTTGGAAAGCTAACGTGGACCCAAAGCGGACTAACGTAACAATCGTGAAAATTCTTTAAAACCACTCATTCCCTGGCATCTTACTCAAACTTGTTTTTTTAATTTTTTTTTTATTTTGTTATAATGGCCCTTAACAAATAGAAATCAGTCCGACCTGAATATATTGACTGGGTGAGCCATAGACTGAGTTCCCGCTATCTTGGAAGTTGAGTTTTGGTATTTGGATAGTACTTTCCATTTCCAGCACACTGAGATTTGCAAGCGTATCATCTGTGGAGAAGCACCAAATTGTCCAGGTTTTTATGGCAGGAATTTTCTAGAGCTTACCCATTATTTCAGTAGTAAAATGTAAAATATGTTCCTTGCCGAAACGTCCATTTTTACTTCCAGAGCGCTGTCATTGTGATCCAGCGAGAATATTTCTCCAGATTGTCCCATTTGGTCAGCTACACAAGCCGTTTCCCAAGTTTCTATAGATATTTGTTTTATATCTCACACCTAATACTAAAAGTTGTTTAGTTCTGATCATGCGTCACAGCTCCTAAGGGGACATCTATAATCCATATAGGGCTGAATTTACTACTGGCTTCATTGATATGAAACGTAAAGCTTTTCGTCCCCAATGCGACACCTAGAGCTAACAGAACCCTGGCCGGACAGACTGTGAGTTGTACGTGCAATACCAACTTCATTTTGTTTGAAAATGCGGCCGCATGTGGACCACATCTACCCACACGTTCGTCTGAGGTCTCTCCGTGTCTATCCATATTTTCGCTTCTAGCTCATACATTTCATTATTCGACATATATTTGGAAACATTGTGTGAAAAGATAACGTTTATATGCAAAAATTTAGAGTCAGAGAAATGTATCTTAATGCCATCATAGACCAGCTGATGCAGCTCAGGTCACCGAGAAGGAAGTTATAATTAAAGTGGATAATATTAAGTGAAGATAATTAATTTATTTTCTCTGATTCTCCTGGATATTTGTTAAGCAGTGAAGAATGTTACTTGCATTCGAATGAAAGCAGCACTAAAGCCTATACAGAAAATGAAATGTTTATTGAGTTCTGCGGGTTGGATATTTCGTATACTGACAAAGGAAATATGTGTGACTCGCCGGCTCCGGAAAGGTCACTTGAACTAAAACGTCGCATCATTTCATTGAAATGCAACTATTTCCAGAAAAATGCAAAATAACCAATTCTGATGTTTTGTATATGTTGTGTCCTAGTTAGTGCTTAACATAAGTGAAATATGAAATAGTCTTGGTGTATCTGATCTTGCAAAATAACGCACTGGATTTCATAAAAATGTAGAACAATAAAGGAAATATAAAAGGAACTTAATTAGTATAGTGATGACTATAAGGCATATCATGTACTACAAAATATGTTTGCGGTGTAGATAAATCTACATATTTTGTAAAGAGACTTTAAATAACTTTCTTCCAGGGAAGTAGCTCATAATAGTAAAATTGTGCCTTCTTTTTACGTGCAGAGCACGAGCAACACACTTAAGAAATTGATATCCCGTGACCATTTCGCTCGCTGTGTTTTGCCATTATCTATGATGTGTATAAAAAATATGAAATTATTATTTTCTGCTCGCTCCGCTGTTTTCGCGAGGATTACATTAAAACGGATCCGCTTAACTTAAACAATCATTAAGGAGAAGTAATTTTTACCAGATTGTTCACAGACTGATATCTTTATATTCTCTTCGTAAAAGCAGTCTGTGCAGGTAATTGCTACCTTAAGAACAGGAATGACAGTAACAATTAAATGTAAATAGTTTTCATTCATGGCTGAAACATTGTCGAATGTTATTTTCAACATTAATCTATGTAGTCATGTTTTCAGACCCAACCTTAGGTTGGTCAATTTCATTTGAAACTTGGTACCAGTCAACTAATTATGTGGCTCTTTTTTTCGGATATCAAGAAATGTATTTGTCCACCAAACACTTATCAATCTGGAAAGAATCCCGAAGAGTACCACCGAGTTCGCTTCAGAAAATCGAAGCTTTCCGATTCGCACCAGAAAGATACGAGAATGTTCTTATTGTAATGGATCACTGTTAGAGTATGATACATAATGGCTTACGAATAGCTCTTATCGTTCTCTGATTTCGTGCAAAGAGCATATTTTGCGACGACAGATCTGCATCTACGATGCTCGCATGTGGAAGTGCATTATACAGTATTAAATACGTAAAAGGAAAGCACATTGAGTTTTACGAGTCTAATTTCGTATCATAACGTAATGTCTACCTGTCACAACCCTATATAATAGGTGTTAATGCTGAACCAGCAATAAAAGAGAATTTGTTTTTCAGCATCGACCTCATTCATTATCTAGCCCTTTGACGGTTTAATCCGTTTATAAAGAAAAACTCAGATTACAAAATTATTTGGTTTTGAAAAAGTCCATGCACTGCATTTAAATACGAACATTACTCTGATCTACGTATTTATTTCTGTTGAAGATAATAGTATGTGTTTATAATTTATATCTTTCCCAGCTGGCGCCTAATTGTAAATGGGCTCACACTGAATGACTACCAACAAGTATTTGGTAAGAAATCATTAGCCCTCCTACATCAGGAGAACATAGAACACATCTACACGACGTACTTTGTATACTTGTTCTTGTATTGTTTTGCATTGAATTGGACTGCATTGCATTGTATTGCATTGTATTGTATTGTATTGTATTGTACTGTATTGTATTGCATTGCATTGCATTGTGTTACGTATATGTAATTAAATTGCTTGTGTGTTAGTTTTAAATTCTTTTTATTTTATTTTTGTTTCATTATATTTTATTGTAATGATAATTTTCATTGGATTTGAACCTCTTGGATCTTAACGTTACTTCAGCACTTTTTTAGCTCACAGTTTTTGTAAACATCGAGTGATAATGTTTGGCTGTTGCCGGGGTCATTTCGGCCCGCATGTTACCTGAACTGTAAACAGTCTTTTTTATATATATTTTCAGTGTGAGAATTTGGTTCTTAGACAGGGCTATTCTTGCATACGTGATAAATGGCATTTTATTTTATTGCGATGTTTAAATTAGTAAATCACGTAGCCAATCACGTGGAGTACCATGAGATATAAAATCGGGGCTTAAAACAGCCATTTTCTACTAGATCTAATCAGAGTCGTTCTTGAAACCTTGAAGGAACAAGGTGTTTCTAATTGTTGTTGCCAGTTTGATTTTCACTTGTTTTTGGAATTTAATAATTTATTCTCCAGAAAACTAAACAAGTGTACTTTTTTATAAAAGTTCTGGGAGAAAGAAACTCAGTGAAAATTTATTCTGGAGTTATACGGTAACATAAACTGTGATTCAATCGAGGATCTGTTACCATAAGTACAACGGTCTCCTCTGACGTCATCGCCTCCATATTGGAATTTCATCGAGATTCGAACCCGGATTTTATTAGAACTGTTTAGTGATAGGACTTGTATTTTTCAATCTTAGGATTAAATTTTGGATTATTTTCACAAACCGTAAGTCCTATTTCCAATTTTTACATTGTTTTCTAGGGAAATAAATTATTTTGTTAAAATATACAAAGCTTGTTGGCTTCACTCTTTTCTCTTGTTATTTTTGTACAAGCCTACACGTAACAATTGTATTATATTGTATCGTATTGTATTGTAAACGTTATTGGTTCAGACATTATGAAGACACACAGACACACAAATGTTTTCCAACCTTCTGCGAGTTATGATAAAACAAACTTCAATTTAACAATAGTTTTGACAACTTTGTACAGTTTTGTTCGTAACCATTTACTTGCTGTTGTTTTCTTTGTTTTTTGATTTGCGTGAATATTCGTGAGAAATAATGTTTGAATCATTTCGTTTAGAGACATAGCTTTTCAAGGCATTCATTATCTTTCGTGGCAGTTTGTGAGAATCCCAAATCTGTACAGAACTCCAGTCCAAATGCCACGCGAGCCGTAGACGGTCGTGGAGTGGCATATTCTTGCCATAAGAACTATGTTGGTTTTGGGGAAAATGAAATACTTTGTAATCCAGATGGCACTTGGAGCAGCTCAGTCTACGTCTGCATTAGAGGTATGGACTATTCTTCAATCTTCTTTGTTCTCTTTCCGGTCGTCACAATAAATTAGTGCAAGATTTTAGTATTTCTTCCTCGATTTGATCAGTCAGCCCAAAGTCGTCAATGCGTTCCTCTAGCGTAATACCCTCCATTTGACGTTGGTAAACAAATTCACTGCCTGCTTGTACAATCTGGCCCTCCTTTTGAATTATTACTGGTGTAGTGTTTTAGTTTAAATTTGACGAAAGAAAATAGGTTTGGAAAATGACACATAAACAATCTTACTCCAAACAATCTGACCCCATTCTCAAATACTTTTTTTAATTCTCTATAATTCCAAGTTAATTTGTCTTTGCCAGAATATAATAGTGCACTTTATATTTCCAGAGAATAAAAAATAAATTCGCCCAAATCAAAATCTGAATACAACAATATAAATGATTTCTGCCCAGATGTTATCGCAGCAATACTTTTTTTCCCAGTAAAAAAGATTATATAAGAAACTAAGACACAAAAGAAAAGCCTGGATGTAGGACAAAAGTTCATTTCCAGAACAGTCCAAGTTGTAATTAGAGAAGGTTTATTACTAAAATTATACTAAAGAACATGATAAACATAACGTCGATGACTCGGAATAAGATAATAATCCGAATATTTAACCTACACTCAACAGAGAAATATAAACTATGTATTAGTTCCTTACAAAATTAAAAAAATCGATGATTTTGGTCAGGTAGACAATGAACTTAATTTTGGACAAGGTCAGCTACAAGATACAATTTTAAAAACCCACAACATATAATGGATAAAATACCCTAACAAACAATGGAAATCAAATATACATAACAAATGTCACAAAATATTTGATTCAAACATTGATTTATACCATTCTGATGCTATTATGAAAAACACTGAATCATCCATTTAATAATCACATGTGAACTGAGAAGCACTGTATGTGGAATCTCCTCATAAAACTAGAGACATTAAAGTAACAGAAAATAAGAGCAATAAAAACTTGCTCTGAGCTTACGAAACAAGTAGGCCCCGCCCTCCCCACAAGAAATATATTAAAATCCGTAAAAACATTTTAAAAATTGTTTTAATGGCATCAAAATCTAATCAGGCCAATATACATATGAATACAAAAACGCATGCAAATTTCATTTTTATTACTCTGAGGGTATTTCTCAAAATAGTTTCAATGGAAAAGTTAAACCGGCGTAAATCTCAATAGTTTCCACGTTTTGATCCAAAGGTAAAGTCACTGAAGGTAGTGATTGAACTCGGGGCAAATATCATTTGCAAGTACAAATTGGTCAGTACAAGTATGTACAGTTATAGATTGAGAATCTCACTAGTTTCTATCCTATGACAAAATCCATGCGGATAAGAGTAGACCCAAGGGAAAAAGTCATTTGCAGATTTGAGTTCACCTTTCACGCCCAATAAATCTATATATAGTTTATATGGCTTGGATTTTAACTGTTTCTAACTTACGACCTAAGGACCAAAATTATATAAGCCGGGGAATGACCCAGGGGTTTCATTCAAAGCTCCTTGCTGGACTGTGTTGACATTTATGCTTAACACCAATTCTTAGTCATGTTAGTCTCACAGTTGTTCGAGATATTTTAATTATATGTATAAAACAAACCTAGATCTATCACCAGAGACTATTTCAAAATTGTAAAATCTGCCGAAATCCCAATAATATTCCAAGGTTTGAAGTTCCTGTGTTAAATGGTGTAGGGATTCCGCGACATTACACATGCACTCGTTCACGTTAATTATCGTACAGTTTGCTTGAAGTCAATGATATAGGTGAGTGCCTTTGATTGGAGAGTCTTGTACATGCAACACTTTTGAATTCGCTCAACAAAAAGTTTGCGAATGTAACACCCTTGACTACTGGATATTAATAATTATATTAAGTTTAATAAATAATTCAAAGTTTTTAAATTATTGCAAACTATAAAGTAATAAAGTGCATTTACATAAGAAAACTGTTACTATGAGATTTCATGCACATCGTCATTTTGGAGTAATTTATAATGATGGAAAGATAATTATTTTTTATTTCATACCTTTTGCCACTGAATAGTTTAGGAAGAGCTCAATGACATACCACAATCACACAATCATCTTTGGAGATGAATTCATGATTTGTATAAGGTGTATTCTAACTAGCCGAAGGAAGCTTCATATTTGTACCGGTATGGCAAGTTACTGAGTTTGTACCTTACATTTGTCAAATATGGCACACCCATGCACTCCAACTTGTCTGCTATCAAGCAGTTAATCTAGCTAATATAGAAAATGCATTATTATCCAATAGCCAATCAGCTGATATATAGGCATAATAGTTGTTACATACATGTTTGCGTTGATTGGATTTGAGATATTAAAAGATTTTCTTAAATGAAAAACAAGCCTAAATCATAGCGCAAATTTAGCTAGTGTCTCAGAGGCTTCAAATTAGGCCGATGTCACCTTACCCGCGTTATTTATTGAATAAGTCTTTAATCAATCTTCACCGGAAGTGTGCCTCTGTAATTGGTCTCCTTAATACACACAAGATCAATAAGAATTATAAGGAACCTAAATGGATTACCATATCATGAAATGGCGAAGGGTATTAGATTAAGGAAACCTCCGTTTTGGTTTAGAGAATAGACAAAGACGAAATGATCCAAATGTATAAAATATCGTCGGACGTTATAAAGGTCATGAAAGTAATACAGTATGACCGAGGTAACACCTTGAAACTCTTAAAACGGTTGGTAGCAACATTACAAAAAATGTAGTCATGAATTAGTTAAGTTCTGTAGCAGTTTCATGGATCACGTAGTGCAAGGAAGATTGAATAAATTCTGGTCGCGTCATACAACTCCTCAGCCCCACACCATCCCGTGAAGGAAAACGATTGCTTGTGACAAATTTTATTCAATGTGAGACGTGCAGAAACTTAAGTATTTACCGAATCTTTGCTTATAGCACTTGTATACGGGACAATGTATCGATTTTGTTTGCATATTTGATAACTTTTCAATTCACAGGATGTTGCAACATTTGTAAGCTCTTCACCTATGAAAACTTTTATTGTCCATATATGTGGCGTTGTTAAGTCCCTTCTTGTTATGGTTTTGCTCTACTATGCATAGCGTTTAATTTTTAAAGGAAAAGATTTTCCCCAGTTTTCCTCATTGGTTAACCGAATGATTTTAAAAAGACCTAGTATGTCTTATGAAATTTTTTATTTATAAAATTTAATTCCCTATATTTGGTGTGCATGATTGATAGGTGTAATTAGGGTATAAAGTATACAGCTTGGCCTTACTTCAGATGTGCATCTTCAAAAAACCTGTTTATATAAATCATTTTATGGTAGCAGTGGCGTTTCGACAAGCGAAAGCGCCAATGAGTAAACAGTTTCATTCACTAGCTTCTTCGAAAAATGTTTTATCTATGTTTTTATCATGAAAATGTCATTCTACAACCTTATTTAGATTATTTAGAAAATAATGCATTTAAGTAGCATTGATTGTTGTTTGGACTAATATATAGGAATAATAAAATAGCATTTGACAATGTTACAAAGCGAATGAAGCATAAGACACCAATAAACCGACTATTTTAATGAACCGAAAATATGATCTATCCTGCTTATAAAAATAATTCACACACTAGTGCATATACAAACTGTCTATGCAGGAGCATCCAATAAAAATCACCAATAAAGATGTTCTTGGCGTCCACGGTGTAGTGTCACTGGTCGAGTGAGAAATATTCATAAATTGGGGGTTGGGGGGACCGGTGCTTCAGCGCCCATAATATTTATTACCTCAGTATTGTGATGTTTTGCATATTATTATTCGTTGGTCCTTCATTTTTGTTCATCTTTTATAAGAATGGTAGGTTTTTGTTTAATATAATCACAAACTAGATGTTAACAAGAATAGCCTGTCCGTGGAACCTATTATTAGAATACAGAATAGGGCCTAGTCTGGGCAAGGAATGTTACAGTGGTATGCTTTTCCTGTTGGATGCGCACGATGTTGCCTCAGAACATACGAGCAAGGCAGATCTACACCAAATTGATACCAAGTTTGAGAGTGGATTAAACCATAATGACTATTCTAGTTAATGGGGTTTTCTTTTCTAGTCGAGCTAGTCTGACAATAAAAATATTAACATCTACTTGTCGAAGCTGTTCTGTTGGATGACCCAGAGAGTTACATTGCATGTTGTTGTGTAGCTGTCTAGTCCCCAATGATCATTTGATATCAGCTTTACAAAACTGGTTTCAATTTGGGGTATTTTTGTATAACGTCTCTACAGCACTATGGAACAAATTATAGGCTACGCAAAGCTTAATGGCACAGGCGCTGTTCGTACAAGAATTTCGCACAAGGAAGTTTAGGTTATAACAGTCTTGTCTCTTTTACCTGTTCACGAGAGAAGCAGTCATATAGGCCTATCAAATATCGATTGAGAGCTATGGTGGAATGCATGCCTTTTGTTTGTGGTCACGACTATGGATAGTGACGTCATACTATCATTTATATTAATATTTTTTAGTCTTTTTTCTTTCGCCTATTTCTAGAGTGTAAAAACCCACCCACTGTACCGAATAGTACTCCAAGTGAAACGAAGGTTCTACATGGAAACTCGACGGTCTATGCGTGCAATATGAATTACGTTTTATGGCCACCTGGCACGCGTACGGAAGCAAGCTGCGAGTCAGACGGCAATTGGAGATTTTTGGCGAATTTCTCATGCAAAAGAGGTTTGTAATCGCCCGAACTTCGTCATTTGTCCCCGTTGGAATGTTAAATCTGTCACCGCACTCAAGCAATTTATTTTTTAATGGGTTCTTTTCTTAAGTCTTTTCATTGACTTTATTTCCTTTACTCAAACAGAGAAGAAGAAGACTAAAGGAGGAGGGGAAGGAGAAAGAGCAGAAAAGAGGAATAAAGTATGAGACATTAATTCGATCTCATCAGTATTACTCTTAACATCAAATGATTTTCTACTGCGAATAATTTATTTCGAACACTAAATACAAAGAATGCATTCCCGTCCAAAACCAATTTAAATTAATTTGATTGATAAGTATAAAAAACGATTGCCTTTAAGCTAAAATTTACACAAACTGTCAGGTTCAATTAATTGTTTTTGGTAAAACACTTGTCTTGTACGCTAAAAATAATATCGATTGCACTCAGGGATGGTGAAGTTTTAAATCGCTTAAAGCAGAATATAAATATATGTCGTGTTCACGTGATTTCTTGGGTTTTCTATTGGATCGATTAAACTTTCCAGGTCCAGTCAAAACGCGTATTGTGCACGGCGTTGTGCTGTTTTCTCGTGCAAGTCTAGGCTACATACACAAGGTATCATGGCAACGAAAGAATGAAACGTAATTAAATAAGTTAATTTTCTATCTACTTGATTTTTTCCTATCCCAGAGTAGTTTAATAGAATCTACAATGTGACAAGTATTGAGTGTGAGTGTGTGATTTGGATTTTTAACGTAGCTTTAAAAATGTTTCAGTCATATCGCTACGATGTCTGCAGTGTGGCAGTTTATATTGATGTCTAGCACTGGAGCATGACGCCGAAGACATGTAGCATCATGTCCCACCCAGTCACATTATCCTAACACTAACATATTAATGCTGAGCGCCAAGCGAGGCAGCTGCTAGTACCATTTTTATAAGTCTTTGGTGAGACTCGGTCGGGGTTCGAACCAACGACCTCCAGCATCCGAGGCGTACACTCTTACCATTTAGGCCACCGAAGCAGTGGCAACCATTGAAATAAATAGGTCATTCGGCCAGATACGTGCACTTACGATTAGCTAGCATTATTAAATCAAAGGTAGGGCAAATATTACGTTACTGAACGAAGGGATTAGAGGAAGATAGATTGTTATTTAAAACAAATCGGAATAACTCAGTTTTACCGTAAAGTCCTCAAACAAAACCTTAAGCTTAATATCGTCATGACGCCAATATAGACCACATGTTGCTGCTCTCAAATTAAGACCTGACAATTCTCCGGTGCTGACAATTCTCTATAACACACACACACACACACACACACACACACACACACACACACAGAGCCACGAGGACTCACGCCATATTACAAACAGTTCGCAAACATCCAATCAGATCATCTACATACACACCGAAATAACTTAAGATACTTCACCACTGCATGTCAAGTTATTTGTATGCGGTCCTAATAACGTGTCCCCGGGGCCCCGAGTGGCCGAGTGGTCTAAAACGCTCACCGTTACGGATCATTGCCATCTCACCTCTGTCTGCGTGGGTTCGAGTCAGGTTCGGCCAACGTGGGTATGTGAGAAAGCTTGCCAGTAGCTTCTCGTGGGTCGGTGGTTCTTTCCGGGGTTTTCCGGTGTTCTTCCTCCACCATTAATACTGGCCGCCATGTATAGCCTATCTTGTGCTGAAAAATGGCGTTAAACCCTTTCAACAACAACAACAACAACGTGTCCCCCCCCCCCTTCGAAATTAAAATTCAAGTACGCATAAAAATTGAATAAATGTGCATAAAATATTCAAAAAATATGAAAACCGATGGTGCAGTTAATTAAACCTAGCACATTTCATTTCTCTGGGTAGATTGGTTATTACGTAGGTAACGGCGGACAGCATACAATAAATAAATCACCACTGCATATAGAGTGGCAGCATAAAGTAATTAGATGATATTTCTAAGAATTATCGCAAAAACGAAACAAATTTTTCTCATACAAAGGCCGGCAAGGCCAGAGATCTCTTTCGAAACACCTCAGACTGACGACTAATTGACCAAAATCGTCGTGTTAAGTCCCCGTATCTCGTCGTACGTACTTGTCATTGGGTTAGAGCACTATTCAGCAACCTCTCAAAAGTTTTTAAAATATTGTTAAAAAATGAAGCTTCCGCCATAGGAAAGTTTATCACGTTCCCAACGCTATTCAGCATCATTTAGTAACTCTTTGGAAATATGTTGCCTTTTTGAATGTACACATCCCGATTTTGTTCACAATTTCGTAAACTACGCAAACTTCTACATGTTCACAGTAGGTTGCTGGAATGTCTTTACAGTTCTTGTTTGTTCAGAAATTATTGAGATAGTCTCCATGATTCAATCACTTGTGCTGTTAGGGACCAATCAGCTATTTTTTTTAGGACGGCGATGGGGACGGGGTGGAGGGGAGCTTTGATTTGTGATAAATTTCCGACCTCCGAAAAGCTTGAGAAACATACTCCTGCTCTGATTTGTGGAAAAGAATAATAAATGCTGTCCATGAAATTCATTGAAAAATCACTGTCTTGAGATAATATAAAAATATTCTGGTTGGAAAGAAAATCTCAGCCCTACATGTCCTCCCACCACCAAAAAACGAATGGTCCATCCCTTATAGTCGGTGTTGCATATATTTTCTTTTCCATTTTCAAAGATTTCTTTATGGATGATACATTTGTTTTGTACCTAGTGGGTTTCGCTACCGCTAATTTCACACTATATACTACTCGGAAGAGTCTTCACACTTTTGCACCCTGAAACGTTAAAGAGAGAGAGAGAAAGGAGAAAGTAATTTTAATTATCGAAAGCTGTATCAATCGTATATCGTTTCGTTCCATTTTTATCACTTAATGATGTTGATATCAATGCAAACAGACTGAATAAACGTGTTGTTTAAAGCCCGCAAAATAAGCTACCCCACCCCACCCTTACATTTGAAGACAGCGATCTACACCGAAATAATGTTTACCAATAGCATCGAATTTCTGTGGTGTAAGATATTCAGGTTACAGCGAAAAAAAATTCTTTTACAAAGTGCTTAATTTGAAATGACTGGTACAAAGATGTTTACTCCGCCTCTTAGCAAATACTCCGCACTAAAGAAGTAGTACCTGGCTAGTATTCAAAAGTTTTAAAATCCCAAACACACCCAGAAAGCGTGGGTATTTCGAAAGTTGTCTCTGATGAACCCATTCAATTGTTTATTTCAATTTTTATGTTACATTTGTGAGTGCACATCGTGTAATGTCTATTTATTCTTGTAATTCTCGCAAATGTATGAAAGAAGGCCTTTCCCGGCCAGTAATAAAGACATTGCATAATAATTATTTATATCTGCTCATTACGAGCATCATATGTAACTATTTTGGTGTCAGTATTGTGTTAGAAATCTGTTGCATCAAAAACCAAAATAAAGAAAATGGTTAATCTTTTTTTTTTTTTATCGACGTTCTTTGTCTTTATTGTTTTGTTTTGGGTTTTTTTTTTTAAGAGTACCACGGCTGCATTCGTGTATACAATAATCTAGCGCTCAAACACTCCGTATAATGGCAACGAAACATTCTAACATTATACTCTGTGTCTGATAGAACCGCTTTTTGGCCGGGTACAGATGAATTGTTAGCGATGACATGGGACAGTGAGAGAACCCTCGAGTTAATTTTGTGTGGAAATTGCACGTGCCACGCTGACCTTTTCGCCTTTGTTTCCACCCAATTTATGAAGAATATACTAGAAATTATCCAAGCAAATTAACATTTTATCTTGCTGGGTGGACCGGTACATTGCCCCCCACCCCCTTCCACTCGCCCAAATCAATATTTTTTTTATCATCTCGCTTGTAGGAAGTACGTAACAATTTATGTATTGAAACCGGCGTAGCCACCGTCTGTTAATATAGTCGCCAGTGTCTGTTGATATAGTCGACAGTGTCGGTTGATGTAGTCGGCAGTGTCTGTTGGTGTAGTCAGCAGGTTAAAGTTTGTGTTAAAGGTCTTGAATAAGGCTATTGAACCAATCATTTAAATTTCACCGTGTTCAGTATGCTTCGCCTTAATTAACACTTTTATTTTTTGTAGAAATTAAACACGTTTACTGCAATTAATGGGAAAAGTTTGACGTTAACGTTTGTCTTTAAGATTTTGAAAGCCTGTATGAGTGAACGATGTTTTTAAATTTCACTTATGTGCGTTAAATAGTATCTGTCTGACCTTATCAAATATTTTAAAACCCAATGCTACTATTTTGTTTTGTACAGTTAATAGCTATTATTTAGACTGAAGTTGTCGTGTTCAGGGTTCGCTTTACGTAAACAGGAGGTTCCAGTTTGTTTTTAAGGTTTTGTATATTGCTTGTCGTAGGAACTATGACTTGACTTTAATTTAAAACTTTTGCTATCCATTTGTTTTACAGATTTTTGTTCTACAAAGGTGTCTGAACATTTCATTGTTGATGGTCGAAGGCATTATCAAGGCACCATAGTTTTCTTTGCTCAGTTTATTTGCACCGTCACAAGTACTTGCTACCAATTTTCGAAATATGTACAATGATTGTAGAAGTTTCGGAAAGTATTTGTATACATTGTTTTAATTTTCTATCTTGATTTTCGCAGAATGTGCTAATCCTCCTTCGCTGACGTTCGGAACAGCCAATAAAAGCTCTGCTCTGGAGGGGTCATCAGTGACCTACATGTGTAATGATGGGTATGATTCTGTTGCTGATATCAAGAGCATGTGTACTGCGATGGGAAACTGGACCGCGCCTAGTCAGTTATGTCTCAGAGGTGTGCTAAGATCGAATCTTTACGGAATAGATATATATTTATTAAAGTATATTTTAAATAATTGTTGATTAACAAATGCAAACGAACGCATGGTTTTAAGAGGTCTCACGAAATTATTTTAATATTTTAAATTTACTGTTTTGAAAGTTGAAATTATCATTAAAACTCACCTATTTCGACTGCAATAACAGACTTAAAGACCTAATAATGCTTCCTTACCTTAAATATTTTCAGCGTGTTTTCTGTTTTCTAATTTCATGGTGTTTGTTTTTTGTAATCATATCCTTATATATGTTTGTCTAATGTTGTAAAGCGCTTAGAGCTTCTAAAGATTAGGCGCTATACAAAGTCCTTATTATTATTATTATTATTATTATTATTATTTCCCTTAAATGTGAACCAAAGAAGATTCTCTCTTACACGGATCTAACGTGGCGATGTGTGATTATAACTCGTCTTGTAATATATTGATCGTCGTATTGTAAAATATGCCTGCTGGGCATATATCAATAATGACAAAGAAAAACGCTATTGAATATGGGCAGTGAGAATAAACGAAGATTCAATCCGTCTTGTCGTGTACTAGAATGAAAGTACAGTATGTACCACAAAGCTATCCAAATTTCACCAAGTTCTAAACGTTATTTTATTGCCAAAGTGGGCCTGCCTTACCAAAATGCAATCCCTTTGGCGTGGAAATAATGACTGGGTCAACTAATGACCGAGTTTCTCTGCGTTGGACATCACATTTTATTACTTGGGTATTACTCTCTATTTCTTAATAGAGAGTGGTACAGATCATTTGCGAACAAGTAAGACATTTTCCAGCAGTGTTGTTTTAACGCGAGGTTTCTAATGCTTATATACTATTATTTGGGTTGCCAATGTGAAATACTTCGTTAAGCGTTGACATACCGGCCGTGTCATACCAAAGACTTATAAAAATGGTACAAAAGCTGTCTCGGTAGTCGCTCAGCATTAAGAGGTTACTGTTACTTCTGGTCGGCCTTGTGTCAGGATAATGTGACTGGGTGGGACATGATGCTACATGTCTGCGGCATGATGCCCCAGTGCTGGACATCACTATAAACTGCCACACTGCAGACATCGTAGCGATATGACTGAAAAATTGTTAAAGCTACGTTAAAAATCTAAATCACACACACACACACACACACACACACACACACACATCCCGTTTTATTTCCAGACTGCTATCATTCCAATCCAGAGTGAATCTTTCTCCAGACAGCCCTTTTGGTCAGCTATTTTCTGTTTTATTGTTGTGGTTGCATGTGGGTATTGTGATAAATGGGCAATATAACCTCAGTGATTGAAGGTCTCACTTTAGATATTTTTACTGACCTATTGTTTTAAATCACATCTACTGCAGAGTGTCAAAATCGTCCATTGGTCCAATTTGCCGTTCCAAGTGAGACGAAACTACTGGTTGGAAACAAAACCTTCTCTAAGTACGAAGAGTCGTATATGGTGTAACCGAATGGTGCAAACACTGAAGTGCAACGCCAGTTAGTTTAAAGTTGGACCTTTTTGGTGTTCTTTGCGAGAATAAGAGGTTTCTTAATCCTTTTTAGATCTGAAAATAATCGAGCGTGTTTCAAGTATTATCTATTCATCTTTGAATGCGAGTGTAAGTACCATCCACATAGTCATTGCGCAGATATGCATTCATGTATGTATGTATGTATGTATGTATGTATGTATGTATGTATGTATGTATGTATGTAAGAACATTTGCTTTGCACAAAACAAAATCAACAAAATATGAACATTTGACCCTGGAGAATGAAGTGTTGGGATCTAGGATATTGGGTATGGATGATAATGTCATTCTCGAGATATCCACCCTAAGACTTTGTGAGTGAAATGTATGACCATCTCCTTTGTAAATGAGCTGAAATATTGGTGATTATTTGTTTGATTATTCGTATTAGGGGTTGGAAAAAATATGTTTAAAGAATGAGCAAATCAGTAGGTATCAGTGATCATACTTAATTATCCTCTTGGGACTCGCTCTGTAAATGGATATGTAAAAGGTAATAAAGTCAAGGTATATAATTGTTCACTTATTGTGATGCCATGAAGGCCTGTTTAATGAGTTGTACCGAACCACGTGCAGAAGAAGTCTATGTTAAAATCTCCATTTTCAAGAATGATTTATTTAATACCAATCTATTGCCAGAGCAGATTGTGAATCACTGTAACAAGATATGCAGCTCTCTATGAACATCCTGATATGGTATAAAAGTACCGGGAAGTGAAAGTCCATAAACCAACGTTTCGATTGACCTGTCAAGCATATGTCTTATTTACGGGATGGTGGAGGAGGCTGGCATGCCGGACTCCTAGGTAGAGCAGTGAGTTCGATTCCTAGAGTAGGCCGGGGTACATATAGTACATTGTGGATCAAGGGAATCGGTAGAAAAATATATCGACTGAGCTGTGTTGTGTCCTTAGGCGAGACACTTTAATTTTATTTCCGAACTAACCATAGCCTCTGGTAAAACACCTTAACGCAAGCTTAGCCCCGCCAGAGCATTTTCGTCTCAGATACACACCAGCCATTTTTATTTTAGGATTGTGGAGGAGGAGCTTTAGCGTTTTGGTTAGCGTGATGTTCTCTTACGAAAGAGTATCGGGTCCGATTTACAAGTCAGGCCGGTTCCCCTGCCTTGTTGTGTCCTTGGGCAAGACACGTTACTCTCATTGTCCACGAAAGCTCAACAAAGCCACTCTAAAAATTATTTATAAAAAGGCACAAGAAAGGGCTTAGCTCAATAGATTCAGATACTGTGCGTCTCTTCTGCACATGAATATAGGTTCGGAATGGCTGACGTCGAACTCAGATGTAAATAATCTCTAGTGCAGTAGTTTGATTTGTCTTCTACAGTGACTTGTCAACTTACGATTGCTGTCGTAAAAAGTATGGCGATTCTTTCTAGTGCAGTAGTTTTGGTTGTTTCTGCGGTAACTAGTCAGTTTGTCTCCTACGGTGAGTCATAACATTACTATGAGTTGTAGCTGAGTTCTGCTACGTAGTCTCTATTTCTTTGTTTCCTGTACTGCACAGTGGAAGATGATCGCTGATTTGGAAACCCAGATAATGTGCTCACTGGTCTGTCATTGAGTAGAGGAAAATACAGAGATCGGTAATACTGACTTTTCCTGTAGGCAATGTGAGACAGCCTATTATCGTGACATATGATATTCGTTGTACATACGTGGCTACCGTGTTGGTAAACAATCTTTCATTCGAAAGGCAATATTGTGTTAGCAGCAGCTGCTCCAGGACAGTTTGACATCCGACGTCAGCATTTAATGATTCATCTGGGATAGCAGAGCATATGATTTGTAAATATGAGAGAAATGGTTCGGCCTACTAACCGTTTGCAAGCCGTGAGATGTAGCCAAACCATCAAGGCGAGGCATACAACGACTGGCTCACAGCTGCAAGCCGTGAGCCTGGAATCATGAAACATGCTGTTTGGGCGAATCTCTATCAGTACAACACCTTCATCACAAGTGTTGGTTCGCCAATCCATCGAGGCATGGCATACTACGCATGGTTAACAGTTAGAAAGCTTTGAAAGTTAGCCAAAATCATCAAGGCATGGCATACTACGGCTGGCTAACAGTTTGCAAGCCGTAAGAGTTAGCCAAGCCATCAAGGCGAGACATACTAATGACTTATCTACGTATTAGATTTTTAGCTCACCTACCATCATTCAACCCACCACCCAGCGGTGTCGGCACAGATTAAAGCATATACATATGCAAGCTCTCACTGAATGTCAAGCAGTATGTACAGGTTACTACATTTGGATGGGAAAATATGAACGGGTTTTCTCGGATTAATACTGCACGACCGTTGTTCGCAAAGTATTTATCTGAGAAAACGAGTTTATATTTTCCTATACAAATGCAGTATCCTCTTTATCATATATTCATTTTGTTATTCTACCTTAGGTTTAATTATAAAAAATACACTACAAGCAACAAAGCAATTCAGTTTATGCTGCATTCGAAAATAGTACATAACCGTAAATTCATCACTACACAGTAACAATATTAATACTCACATAGCACTGCCCAGAGACCTTTGAACTTGGTAGCGCTCGACAGTAGTTTCAAAAAGAATTGTCATTTTGGTCTACTTAATATAGAAATTTAGAGTAATATTGTGAATGAATGCGCATGGAATTTGTTCAATATTGATCCAACTCAATTCTGCTGTTCTGATTATGATGGACTGGATTATTGGGTGTATTCAGTGCAGTAGGGAGAATGGATTTTAACTGGAAATACACTCGAAATTCTGGTACAGTTTCGGTGTGGATCAGGTTTTGCAGGACACGTCATTTAGATTAGCAGACCTAAGAAAGTACATTTTGATATAATTCAAGATGCATAAATGTAAGTATATTTATTATCATTCTTATTACCAGCTAAAGAAGACATGTTTATGCCCTGCCACTTGGATCTCGCTGTTGGAGAGACCCCAGCTATGACCTCTATCATACAGTGTGTGTCTTCTATCGCTAACCTAACAATGTATCAAAACAGTTACACCGGGAAAATTGCAAGGCAGCTGTTGTGTGACAGTCCATTTAGCCAGCGGAAAGAATACTATTTCGTCGTCTTGGCTTATTGGCTCTGAGGTTCTTAGTTTCCTACCAAAACCTTCAGTTGCATTTTTTTTCTAGAATCTAGTATTTTGACAGACTTGAAAAATTCTACGTCTCTGATTGATATGCGATAGCCGTTGGACTCAGTATGCTTCTCTAACCATTCTATTTGCGAAAAGATAAGAATATTCTCCTAAATAACTGTTTCAATCATCAGAACGGTTTCACGTTTGTTGTTGACATTACGAATACAACGTTCATTAGTGTGCATGTTTAAGTTTCGTTTTTGACTCGGTGAACTCGTCCACATAGTTAACTTTATCATCTATACTTTCAAATGGACAAAACATCTTGTTTGGTTCATTCACAATTTTTTTTTTCTGTCATAACCTAAAATGTCTACTACATCAGTGTATATGGTTTGTTTACAAAGTAGTTCCTAATGCATTATACTATTTTTAGGCACACGTGTCGTACACGTGCATGCAATATCAAGATGTTCAGTACCATTAAATACTCCACCATTCTGACAATGTAAAGTTAATGGAGACAAAAATGAGCAATAAAACAAAATTTCTTAGGTCCCAGGCAAACGTTTAGAGTGGGTTTCATAGTACCTACGTCCAGGGGACGTGGCTGAGGAGGTTCAGTTTGTTGTTGTTGTTGGGTTTAACGCCATTTTTCAGCACAAGATAGGCTATACATGGCTGCCAGTATATAGGGTAGAGGAAGTACCAGGGAAAACCCCGGAAAGAACCACCGACCCACGAGAAACTACTGGCAAGCTTTCTCACATACCCACATTGGCCGAACCCGAGACTCGAACCCACGCAGACAGAGGTGAGATGGCAGTGACCCGTAACGGTGAGCGCTTTAGACTACTCGGCCAGGTTCAGTTTGTACATGTACATTGGATGTACATTCTTGGTTAAGGTTTTGTCATTAGCTGTCATACCTGGAACCTAGAATCATGAAACATGCTGTCTGGGCGAATCTCTATCAGTACTACACCTTCATCACAAATGTTGGTTACTGTGGGTTACATGTTACGCTTTACTGACTTTGGTTAATTTTTTGTGGTTTAAGTTTATTTCTCGAGCATAATTTATGATAAAATCATCCAGCTATACGATTGTATGTATCTCTGTTAGTATCAAATCATACCACGAAGGAAGGTCATTGTGACGTACCTTACACATTTTCCTGGTCGAGGTTACGTTTTTTTGGCGTTTAACTCGTAACCACGCCCGTACCAAAAAAGGTTAATGCCACCTATATTTCGTATCTTTTTTTACTGGCTTAGGTTAAGTTGTTGCATTTAGCTTGTAACCACACGGATGTTTTCTGCACGCTCTATGCATTCTATCCTATACAGATCCATGAGACTTGGGGATGCTTGTTTATGAGCATTATACCCTCAGTTCAGTAGTAGGTCAATATCGGTTACTTTTTACACTCCACTGGCGTGGATCGTGATTGCTAACGCACTGCCCATACTAGAATCGTAATATTGATGATGATATGCATCTCTGTCACTCCTACACATTACAAAAAAAAAAACAAAAAAAAAAACAAACTCATTGTAACCTATATTTCATCTTTCACAGCTTGATTAACTTATTGCAATAAGGTTTTGACCACACGAACATTTTGGCTTCTTATATGCATATTATCCTACCTAAAATCATGAAATTTGATGAATAGATGCATCGCAATATGTACCCTTTTGTACCAAAAGATATCTCGGTGACCTATATTTCATGCTCATTGCCTTTCTTCCAGTTTTGTGAAA
Organism: Megalonaias nervosa; assembly: GCA_016617855.1. NCBI lineage: Eukaryota > Metazoa > Mollusca > Bivalvia > Unionida > Unionidae > Megalonaias > Megalonaias nervosa. The sequence goes on from JAECUM010014650.1 coordinate 38,200, forward strand.
AATGTTAATTTATTGGGTGTTGTTTATGTTCAAATCATGAAACTTGATAATTGGATTCATCTCTGTTACTGCTACACACTCAAAAGTAAAGGTCGTGACTGTGACCTACATTTTACATGGAGTCATCCATAGTAGGCCTATATACATTATATAGTCTGAAACTCCTGTTTCACAGGTAAAGTCTTTCCGAATTAAATCTCACAATGGCCTTGACAAAGCGGACTTATGGCTCAGAGTGAAATGGAAGATTTCCATTAAGACAGGAAAAGAATCGATGGATACTACAAATAATTAATAAAGGGACTTACTAAAAAAAATTACAGAAACAATTTCTCAAGGAAAATGAACAGTGAAATCAACTCACGAGATGTCCGGGAGAAAATGGCGGTCGAGAAGGCAAACAGAGAAGTCAAAGAACTAGAGAAATTCTTCAAAACAAAAAGGATAGAACAAGAGATGGATCCTTCCTAGAATGTTCGTCTAGAGAGGGGAGACAAGAACTGGATATGTCGAAAATACCACGAGAAAGAGTGCCAGGAATGACAACAGTGATGGTAGCACTCAAAGTACTAAATCCGGAATATGTACAAAGAATTTACTCCCTCAACCGAAACGGGTATAAAGGATATATATTGAGACCCAAAGGAACCCTACCGATACTACCATTCGGAGATATAACAATTGCAGGAGAGACGGTTACAGTGGAGAAAAAAAAACTACACCCGTTTTGAGGAAAATAAAAAACAAACGGGAGAGGTTCATTTATCTGACATCCCTTTACAAGCAACAGTAGAGAAGTTTGAGAAGAAAAAAAAAAAACTCAACATAAAGATAATATCATCAAGATTAGACACTATTCCACTAACAACAATATATAATGGGATAAGGATATTGGAAAAAGAAAGGAACAAAATGAAAGATGTGAAGAAAGCATTTTTTTTCTGTATGGCTTTCTGACTAAATCATGGTGCAAGGGATGTATCTATCACAGAACATGTAATAGATGTGGGCAGACAGGGCACACTCCACACAATTGCCCCAGAAACCTAGAGACCCAAGCAGAGAGCAGAGAAGGACAGAAAGTCATTATGACGAAACAACAACAACAAAAACAACAACATCAAAAAACAATCCCGAAATGACAAAGTAGGAAAACAAAACTCAAAACAGCAACAGGGAAAACAACAACAACAACAACTAATAGGACAAAAGCAAATTTTACAACAACAACAACAAGAAAAACAGAGACAAGAAGAAATAAGAAAGGAAACAAACAAAAGTGCAAGAGAACAATCAATAGGACAAACAAAAGTGCAGGAAAACAAACAAAAAGGAAAAGACAATCAGCAAGATTCAAGACAGGGTTCAAAAACATCCATAACAACAAAAACAGAGTCAAAAACAACAGAAATACAACAAAGTTTTCAGACAGCAACAGCAGTAGAAGAACAAGAAAAAGAAACAGAAAGGGAAAGAAGGAGAGCTAAATGGAGGAAAAAGAAGGAAAAGGAAGAAGAAGAATATAGAATTATGGAAGTGTATCTACTTGAAGAGGATGAATGTTTGGAATATTTAGAAGATATGGAGTCATGTAACATTATTAAAAATTACATATAATAGCACAATCGTTATAATAGTAGAAAACATACAACAGCACAATCAATAACATAATACCTGTAGGTAATTATATTAGTAGGGCAGGAGGGCCTCCCTAAATGGTCTGAAAAGATCAACCAGGGAGAGAACCCTCCAAAAAAGAAAAAAAAAATGTACGTTATCGACTTTATGACCATTGCAGTTGGAAGTAGAAATAAATATATTTATTCAGTGTTAAACTTTCCATTTTAATGACTTTACATTGTATATTTTGATATATTACCATCAGCAGGTTATCTGTATATTGTACATATCAATGAGTATTGGAATTAGGTTACTGGACTGCATGCTACATGCTTTTCATGTGAGGCTTCACCTGTACTGGTTAACTGAAATGATTACTGGTGCATCAACAACTCCAGGGTTTCTCAAAGTTTTTTTACTTTCACCCAGTATATTCTGGCTTGTAAGGTTGTACAATGAAAATAACTTTTCAAGGAGATTGCAAGAATATTTATTAACAAAATTAATACAAAAACAGCATTGACCAATTTCTTATAAACTTATTAACTCGACTTTGATATAACAGAAAATAATGTTCTCTTTTTATTATTTATGTCTTTTATGTCCCGCCACAGTAGGTAGGTGGATGTGTGTGTGTGGTTAGATAGGTAGGTAGTTGGTTAGAAAATATATTAGTAAATTACAGGTTATATAACGCCATATATTAGGTCAAAATTGAAACTACATATATTAGTCGTTTTTTCATGCGCAATAAATGTGCATATATAAATTCATTCGTTAGTAATTTGTGCACATACATCCATACATACATATGACTGTGCTAAGTACTTACACTTGCATTCAAAGATAAATATAAATAAGACGTTGATATCTCTTCATATATAAAAAGGATCTAACAACCATCACTAGGAATCTATCGCTAGGCTTAGTCTTCCTCACCGGACGCGTTATGTATATGGAAAGTGGAATGAGTTCAAGGAAGATAATTGTTTCGTTATCCGGATGTTTTCAAAACCTGTTTAGTGATTTGTAGCGAACCTCGTGCTAAAGGAGGTCATCTTAAAATTTGTATTTAATGGAGTGGGTTATTTAATAGCAGGTTCTCGCATGAGCAGTTTCTGAATCATATAATGAACTTATGCATCCCTTCATAAAGAGTATATAGTTGGTCTAAAAACCTATGAAAATGATATTTCACAGTCCCATATTATGGTGGATATGTCCACAATACAGCTTAGTTGGGGGGTGGGGGTGAGGATGATAGCGTGTTGGTCTTTTAAGCAAGATTACCCGGTTCAGTTCCCAGATCAGATCGGGCATTCTTACTAAAATAAAGTTCCATGAACATTGATTTCTCTGATGTCATTTATTTTATTTTAACAATTAATCACACGTATCAAGGTATCCGTTTCCCCATCAAAGGTTGAAAGTATTATCAAGGCACTATTGTTTTGTTTAGCTCACTTTCTTTTTTTTACTCTTACCAGTAGTTTCTACCCATTTTCAAAATATATGCAATACTTGTAGAATTAATTACCTTAAATTATTGTATAGATTCATTTAATTTTCTCACTTGGTTTTCCCAGAATGCACTGGTCCTCCTCCGCTGGCTTTAGGAACAGCCAATGAAAGCTTTGCTCTGGAAGGATCATCGGTGACTTATATGTGTGATACTGGATATAATTCTGTTGCTGCTATCAAGAGCACCTGCACTGCGAGTGGAGAATGGACAGCACCCAATTCATATTGTGTCAGAGGTGGGATAGGATCGAATCTGAAAGTAATAGATGAATGTTCATTCGATTAAATTGTGCAATATCAGGTTCATAACTTACCTCTATTAAGTAGTACTACTCCTGGCGTCGGTACACAGGGAATATTTCTCCAGACTGCATTTTACAGTTAGCTACCATAGCCGCATTCCGAGTTTGTATATAAATTTAGTTTCTCGCTCCTAATTCTAACGGTTGTTCAATTCCGCTCTCACGTCAGGCTTATAAGGGTCATTACAATCTGTATCAGACTCGTTTTACTACCGGTTTCATTAATACGAAGATAAAAGCCCTACGTACCCAGCTGCATATTTAGAGCTAAATGAACCCTGTCCGGAGAATTTTGAGTTGCTAGTGCTATACGAAGGAATTTCACTTTGTTTGGAAACGCGGATATCACGGGCCGGCCTAGTGGCTCATGGACCACAGATATGCACAGATGCGTCAGACGTTTGTACTTGTATATCCATAGTGTGGCTTCTAGCTCATAAATTTCAGTACTCCACATATCTTTTTGAAAATTTGTGTAAAAATGTAATGTCAGTTTGTAAAAATGTAAGGTGATGGAAATAGATAAACGCCATATTGTAACTGCTGATATAACTGGCGTGACTGAGAAGAAGTTCTTCTTAAAGCGGATGATGATTAACACCTGTAGGCTAAAATTTGCTACTGAAAGGTTAACTGTAAGTGATTGTTTAACAATGCTCGTATTTTTGAGTATGCAGGGTAATTGTATGGAAAGAAACTGGTCATGCCAAAAGCGCACAGTCATCACTTTCTCTTTTCCTTCATGGTGCAGTGAACAATAGGGTTCGAGACTGGTTATTTATTTTGGTACGCTTACAAGTGAAATGTCGAGCAAAGAACCTTAAAACGCATGGTACACATACTACATGCGTAATGCCATTTGCAATATTTATACTATAGCAAACTAAGACCGCTCCGGTGGTCTAGTGGTTAGAACGTCCGCCTTGGATGCGGGAGGTCGTGGGTTTGATCCCCGGCCGAGTGATACTAAAGACTTACAAAAAATGGTACTAACAGCTGCCTCGCTTGGCGCTCAGCATTAAGAGGTTAGTGTCAGGACTGGTCGGCCTTGTGTCAGGATAGTGTGACTGGGTGGGACATCATGCTACATGTCCGTGGCATGATGCCCCAGTGCTAGACATTACTATAAACTGCCACACTGCAGACATCGCTGCGATATGACTGAAAAACTGTTAAAGCTACGTTAAAAATCCAAATCACACACACTCACACACTTTAGCAAACGAATAGTAAATAAAACTCGACGCCTGTCTCCTATTACAAAAAACACTTTATCTTGTGCCAGCGTTACTTATTTTTACTAATTCTAACTAAATGGATCACAATTTTATTATATATTGAGAACCTAATTTACTCTATATGGATTTATTATGAAATTTGATTAGGAGGTTGCCAGTTAAAGTTTGATCTAATACGAAACTCTTCTTCTGATCAAGACTTAGATATCAGGGACAAAATGTTAGAACGTTTGCAAAGGGTGCCATCCGCAAGATAGTCCAGGTCAGCCTCTTCCGCATTTGTTTGGTAGAATGGGGGTATTGTGGTTAAAGAACCTAAACTCAATGACTGGAGGTCACACTGTAACTTTTACTAATCTTTCTTTTAATCATACTTATCACAGAGTGTCAAAACCCTCCATTGATCAAATTTGCCGTTGCAAATACGACAAGACTACTGGATGGAAACAAAACCTTCTACACTTGCGATCCGGGCTACGTCGCGAAACCAAATGGTGCAAACACTGAGGTACAATGTCAGTCAAATGGAAGTTGGACGTTCTTGGGGTCCTTCACATGTATACGAGGTTTGTTTTTCATTTATGTGAGTTAAATAGTATCTCTCTGACCTTATCCAATATTTTAAAACCCAATGTTACTATTTTGTTTTGTACAATTAATGGCTATTTCTTTAGGTTGAACTTGTCGTGTACAGGACTTGCTTTACGTAAACAAGAGGTAAACTTTTGTATATTGCTTGTAGTAGGGAATATGAATGTACATGACATTAGTATTTTTGCTACCCATTTTGTACAGATTTTTTGTTCTTGCTATTATTTTGTTGTATTTTAACAATTAACCGCATGTACAAAAGGCATCTGAATATTTCCCTGTTGAAGGTCGAAGACATTATCAAGGCACCAGTTTTCTTTCCTCAGTTAATTTGTACCATCACCAGTACATGCAATAAATTTTCAAAAAATATGCAATAATTGCATAAGTTACTTAAAAGTATATATATATTATTTTAATTTTCTATCTTGTTTTTCCCAGAATGCTTCAATCCTCCTCCGCTGACTTTAGGAAAAGCCAATAAAAGCTCTGCTCTGGAGGGGTCATCAGTGACCTACATGTGTGATAATGGGTACGAATCTGTTGCTGCTATCACGAGCACGTGCAATGCAGATGGAAACTGGACCGCGCCCAGTTCACCATGTCTAAGAGGTGTGCTAAAATCGAATCTTCAAGTAACAGATTGATATTTCTTTAAGTACATATAAAATAATAATTGTTGTTTAAAGTATGAAAATGAATGCAGGATTAAAACAACATTAACGAAAATATCCGTATATTGGGACTGACCCATGTGAAAAACTTGAAATGATCAGTGCTCTCAAATGAGAAATCACAATGAGTCTCTACTAATGTTACACATCATAACAGATTATCGGATTTAAATTCAAATGAAGTCATTAAGGCATACCAATATCAATACAGGAAAATATCAAATTGCTTTATTTTCTGGAACGTATTCAGTTTGTGTTAGAAATTATACCTACCAAATATTGTTAAAATAGCAAGTACACACACCGTGAAGCAACCTTTAAAATGTTAGTCTTGTTTTGCAAATAATGTTACTTTAAGAGGTGACTTAATTTTCACTTTTCGTAGTTTCATGTTTTCTTTCATCATTCATACAATTGATGGCCCGATAAAAGCAAGAAATTTGCAATGTCTACCATATAATTTTATTCGCTGTATAGATTTCTGAAAATATAATATCTCTCTCTCTCTCTCTCTCTCTCTCTCTCTCTCTCTCTCTAACAGATTTTCCCTCACGTTGACACACTGGGCAGTTAAGAATGTCAAGACTTTTGTTTCATTTGCTAAGTTAATCGATTTCGAACACTTACATTCTCTCTCTCTCTCTCTCTCTCTCTCTCTCTCTCTCTCTCTCTCTCTGATCAAGAACTATTCGACAAAAAGGTGCAGACAGCGTCTGACCTAATTAATCAATTTTGAACACGGTAACAGACATCAGTGGAAATACAGATAAACGTAAAGCTCGGCTTAGCTATTGTTAACCAAACCTTTTGAACACGAAAAAGAGCAAAGGAAAAAGCCATGGTCATACAATAATTATCAATATATAGATGCTATGGATAGCATGTTAGTTTACGATTGTTGTAGTGAGGAAATGCAACTGTCAGCATATTCTTAATATCAAAGAAGGGTTCATTTTGATTCCCAAGTTTATTTTAGTATTCTGTCAGGATGCTATTAGCCTCCTCGAGACATGTAATGTTCTAGCAATTATGATAAATTAAAGTCATGGCAACCGGTTCACAAATTATATCTAAGTAATCAAGGGACCGTATCCGCTGTTTGATGGTGCTTTTGCTACTCATGTTCTAGACACGTTCTGGACATATTTTCGCATGTGCTTTTGTTTTCTTTTAATAAATAAACACGTGTGTAAAGGTCACTGTTTGCCCGTCTAAAGTCGATGTTTTTTTTAAGGCACTACCATTTTCTTGGCTCCACTAATTTATTTGCACCACCAATTGTATTTGCTACCCGTTTTCAAAATTAGTACAATAATTGTAGAATAGTGAAGACTTATATATTTGTATATCTTGTTTTGAGTTTCTGTCTTGATTTTTCTAGAATGCACTGATCCTCCTTCGCTGACGTTTGGAACAGCCAATGAAAGCTCTGCTCTGGAAGGGTCATCAGTGACCTACATGTGTAATAATGGGTATGATTCTGTTACAGCTATCACGAGCACGTGCAATGCAGATGGAAACTGGACAGCTCCAAGTTCACCTTGTCTCAGAGGTGCGCTAAAATGGAATCGTAAAGTAACAGACTAATATTTTTTAAGTACATTTTAAATAATAACTGTTGATTAAAGTATGTAAATGAATGCAGGATTAAAACACCATTGACGAAAATATCCGTATATTCAGACTGACCCATGTGAAAAACTTGAAATGATTAGCGCTCTCAAATGAGAAAACAAGAAGAATCTCTACTAATGTTACACATCATAACAGATTATCAGATCTGAATTCAAATGGAGACATTAAGATATACTGGAAAATGTCAAATAGTTTTATTTTCTGGAACATACTCAGTTCGTGTTAGAAATTATATCTACCAAATATTGTTAAAATAGCAAGTACAGACACCCTGAAGCAACCTTTAAAATGTTAGTCCTGTTTTCTAAATAATGTTATTTTAAGCGGTGACTTAATTTTCACTTTTCGTAGTTTCATGTTTTCTTTCATCATTCATACAATTGATGGCCCGATAAAAGCAAGAAATTTGCAATGTCTACCATATAATTTTATTCGCTGAATAGATTTCTGAAAATATAATCTCTCTCTCTCTCTCTCTCTCTCTCACACACACACACACACACACACACACACACACACACACACACACAGATTTTCCCTCACGTTGACACACTGGGCAATTAAGAATGTCAAGACTTTTGTATCATTTGCTAAGTTAATCGATTTCGAACACTTACATTCTCTCTCTTTCTTTCTCTCTCTCTCTCTGATCAAGAGCTATTTGACAAAAAAGTGCAAACAGCGTCTGACCTAATGAATCAATTTTGTACACGGTAACAGACATCAGTGGAAATACAGATAAACGTAAAGCCCGGCTTAGCTATTGTTAACCAAACCTTTTGAACACGAAAATGAGCAAAGGAAAAAGCCGTGGTCATACAATAATTATCAATATATAGATGCTATGGATAGCATGTTAGTTTACGATTGTTGTAGTGAGGAAATGCAACTGTCAGCATATTCTTAATATCAAAGAAGCGTTCATTTTGATTCCCAAGTTTATTTTAGCATTCTGTCAGGATGCTGTTAGCCTCCTCGAGACCTGTAATGTTCTAGCAATTATGATAAATTAAAGTCATGGCAACCGGGTCACAAATTATATCTAAGTAATGGAGAGACCTTATCTGCTGTTTGATGGTGCTTTTGCTACTCATGTTCTAGACACGTTCTGGACATATTTTCGCATGTGCCTTTGTTTTCTTTTAATAAATAAACACGTGTGTAAAGGTCACTGTTTGCCCGTCTAAAGTCGATGTTTTTTTAAGGCACTACCATTTTCTTGGTTCCACTAATTTATTTGCACCACCAATTGTATTTGCTACCCATTTTCAAAATTAGTACAATAATTGTAGAATAGTGAAGACTTATATATTTGTATATCTTGTTTTGATTTTCTGTCTTGATTTTTCTAGAATGCACTGATCCTCCTTCGCTGACGTTTGGAACAGCCAATGAAAGCTCTGCTCTGGAAGGGTCATCAGTGACCTACATGTGTAATAATGGGTATGATTCTGTTACAGCTATCACGAGCACGTGCAATGCAGATGGGAACTGGACAGCTCCAAGTTCACCTTGTCTCAGAGGTGCGCGAAGATGGAATCTTAAAGTAACAGATTAATATTTCTTTAAGTACATTTTAAATAATAACTGTTGATTAAAGTATGTAAATGAATGCAGGATTACAACACCATTAACGAAAATATCCATATATTCAGACTGACCCATGTGAAAAACTTGAAATGATTAGCGCTCTCAAATGAGAAAACAAGAAAAGTGTCTGCTAATGTTACACATCATAACAGATTATCAGATCTGAATTCAAATGAAGTCATTAAGGGATACCAATATCAATACAGGAAAATATCAAATTTCTTTATTTTTCTGGAACCTATTCAGTTTGTGTTAGAAATTATGTCTACGAAATATTGTCAAAATAGCAAGTACAGACACCGTGAACCAACCTTTAAATAGTCTTGTTTTATAAATAATGTTATTTTTAAGCGGTGACTTATTTTTCTCTTTTCACAGTTTCATGTTTTCTTTCATCATTCATACAATTGATGGCCCGATAAAAGCAAGAAATTTGCAATGTCTACCATATAATTTTATTCGCTGAACAGATTTCTGAAAATATAATCTCTCTCTCTCTCTCTCTCTCTCTCTCTCTCTCTCTCTCTCTCTCTCTCATAGATTTTCCCTCACGTTGATATACTGGCCAATTAAGAATGTCAAGACTTTTGTTTCATTTGCTAAGTTAATCGATTTCGAACACTTACATTCTCTCTCTTTCTTTCTCTCTCTCTCTGATCAAGAACTATTTGACAAAAAAGTGCAGACAACGTCTGACCTAATTAACCATTTTTGTACACGGTAACAGACATCAGTGGAAATACAAATAAATGTAAAGCCCGGCTTAGCTATTGTTAACCAAACCTTTTGAATACGAAAAAGAGCAAAGGAAAAAGCCGTGGTCATACAATAATTATCAATATATAGATGCTATGGATAGCATGTTAGCTTAGAATTGTTGTAGTGAGGAAATGCAACTGTCAGCATATTCTTAATATCAAAGAAGGGTTCATTTTGATTCCCAAGTTTATTTTAGTATTCTGTCAGGATGCTATTAGCCTCCTCGAGACCTGTAATGTTCTAGCAATTATGATAAATTAAAGTCATGGCAACCGGGTCACAAATTATATCTAAGTAATGGAGAGACCATATCCGCTGTTTGATGGTGCTTTTGCTACTCATGTTCTAGACACGTTCTGGACATATTTTCGCATGTGCTTTTGTTTTCTTTTAATAAATAAACACGTGTGTAAAGGTCACTGTTTGCCCGTCTAAAGTCGATGTTTTTTTAAGGCACTACCATTTTCTCGGCTCCACTAATTTATTTGCACCACCAATTGTATTTGCTACCCATTTTCAAAATTAGTACAATAATTGTAGAATAGTGAAGACTTATATATTTGTATATCTTGTTTTGATTTTCTGTCTTGATTTTTCTAGAATGCACTGATCCTCCTTCGCTGACGTTTGGAACAGCCAATGAAAGCTCTGCTCTGGAAGGGTCATCAGTGACCTACATGTGTAATAATGGGTATGATTCTGTTACAGCTATCACGAGCACGTGCAATGCAGATGGGAACTGGACAGCTCCAAGTTCACCTTGTCTCAGAGGTGCGCTAAAATGGAATCGTAAAGTAACAGATTAATATTTCTTTAAGTACATTTTAAATAATAACTGTTGATTAAAGTATGTAAATGAATGCAGGATTAAAACACCATTAACGAAAATATCCGTATATTCAGACTGGCCCATGTGAAAAAACTCGAAATGATTAGCGCTCTCAAATGAGAAAACAAGAAGAGTCTCTACTAATGTTACACATCATAACAGATTATCAGATCTGAATTCAAATGGAGACATTAAGATATACAGGAAAATATCCAATAGTTTTATTTTCTGGAACATACTCAGTTCGTGTTAGAAATTACATCTACCAAATATTGTTAAAATAGCAAGTACAGACACCCTGAAGCAACCTTTAAAATGTTAGTCTTGTTTTGTAAATAATGTTATTTTAAGAGGTGACTTAATTTTCGCTTTTCGTAGTTTCATGTTTTCTTTCATCATTCATACAATTGATGGCCCGATAAAAGCAAGAAATTTGCAATGTCTACCATATAATTTTATTCGCTGTATAGATTTCTGAAAATATAATCTCTCTCATAGATTTTCCCTCACGTTGATACACTGGGCAATTAAGAATGTCAAGACTTTTGTTTCATTTGCTAAGTTAATCGATTTCGAACACTTACATTCTCTCTCTTTCTTTCTCTCTCTCTCTGATCAAGAGCTATTTGACAAAAAGGTGCAGACAGCGTCTGACCTAATTAACCATTTTTGTACACAGTAACAGACATCAGTGGAAATACAAATAAACGTAAAGCCCGACTTAGCTATTGTTAACCAAACCTTTTGAACACGAAAAAGAGCAAAGGAAAAAGCCGTGGTCATATAATAATTATCAATATATAGATGCTATGGATAGCATGTTAGTTTACGATTGTTGTAGTGAGGAAATGCAACTGTCAGCATATTCTTAATATCAAAGAAGGGTTCATTTTGATTCCCAAGTTTATTTTAGCATTCTGTCAGGATGCTGTTAGCCTCCTCGAGACCTGTAATGTTCTAGCAATTATGATAAATTAAAGTCATAGCAACCGGGTCACAAATTATATCTAAGTAATGGAGAGACCTTATCCGCTGTTTGATGGTGCTTTTGCTACTCATGTTCTAGGCACGTTCTGGACATATTTTCGCATGTGCCTTTGTTTTCTTTTAATAAATAAACACGTGTGTAAAGGTCACTGTTTGCCCGTCTAAAGTCGATGTTTTTTTAAGGCACTACCATTTTCTCGGCTCCACTAATTTATTTGCACCACCAATTGTATTTGCTACCCATTTTCAAAATTAGTACAATAATTGTAGAATAGTGAAGACTTATATATTTGTATATCTTGTTTTGATTTTCTGTCTTGATTTTTCTAGAATGCACTGATCCTCCTTCGCTGACGTTTGGAACAGCCAATGAAAGCTCTGCTCTGGAAGGGTCATCAGTGACCTACATGTGTAATAATGGGTATGATTCTGTTACAGCTATCACGAGCACGTGCAATGCAGATGGGAACTGGACAGCTCCAAGTTCACCTTGTCTCAGAGGTGCGCGAAGATGGAATCTTAAAGTAACAGATTGATATTTCTTTAAGTACATTTTAAATAATAACTGTTGATTAAAGTATGTAAATGAATGCAGGATTAAAACACCATTAACGAAAATATCCGTATATTCAGACTGACCCATGTGAAAAACTTGAAATGATTAGCGCTCTCAAATGAGAAAACAAGAAGAGTCTCTACTAATGTTACACATCATAACAGATTATCAGATCTGAATTCAAATGGAGACATTAAGATATACAGGAAAATATCCAATAGTTTTATTTTCTGGAACATACTCAGTTCGTGTTAGAAGTTACATCTACCAAATATTGTCAAAATAGCAAGTACACACACCGTGAAGCAACCTTTAAAATGTTAGTCTTGTTTTGTAAATAATGTTACTTTAAGAGGTGACTTAATTTTCACTTTTCGTAGTTTCATGTTTTCTTTCATCATTCATACAATTGATGGCCCGATAAAAGCAAGAAATTTGCAATGTCTACCATATAATTTTATTCGCTGAATAGATTTCTGAAAATATAATCTCTCTCTCTCTCTCTCTCTCTCTCACACACACACACACACACACACACACACACACACACACACACACAGATTTTCCCTCACGTTGACACACTGGGCAATTAAGAATGTCAAGACTTTTGTATCATTTGCTAAGTTAATCGATTTCGAACACTTACATTCTCTCTCTTTCTTTCTCTCTCTCTCTCTGATCAAGAGCTATTTGACAAAAAAGTGCAGACAGCGTCTGACCTAATGAATCAATTTTGTACACGGTAACAGACATCAGTGGAAATACAGATAAACGTAAAGCCCGGCTTAGCTATTGTTAACCAAACCTTTTGAACACGAAAAAGAGCAAAGGAAAAAGCCGTGGTCATACAATAATTATCAATATATAGATGCTATGGATAGCATGTTAGTTTACGATTGTTGTAGTGAGGAAATGCAACTGTCAGCATATTCTTAATATCAAAGAAGGGTTCATTTTGATTCCCAAGTTTATTTTAGCATTCTGTCAGGATGCTATTAGCCTCCTCGAGACATGAA